>JAJKFI010000050.1:3981485-4062523 GCA_029204185.1 Lerista edwardsae | reverse complement strand
GGCACGCTACGCCACTGGACATACAAAATTATGTATGGGGTGGATAGAGTAGATAGAGGGAATTTCTTTTCCCTCTCACACAATACCAGAACCAGGGGACATCCTCTAAAGCTGAGTGTTAGGAGAGTTAGAACAAACAAAAGAAAATATTTCTTTACCCAGTGTGTAATTAGTATGTGGAACTCCTTGCCACGAGATGTGGTGATGGCATCTGGCCTGGATGCCTTTAAAAGGGGATTGGACAGATTTATGGAGGAAAAATCCATCACAGGTTACAAGCCATGATGGGTATGTCCAGTCTGAGATAGCTGGTCGCTCATCATGAGGGCAAAGCAGGAATTTTTTTTCTGTCATCCAAATTGGCCATGGATGGCAGGGTTTTTTTGCCTATCCCAGACTGGCGAGGGAGGGATGGGTGTTATATGTTACATGATTTACATTTGTGTTTAATAAAGTTAAACCCCAACCCCATTCTGGTGTCTTCCTTGGGGGTGGTGCAAGGTAATAGAATGTCAGGTGCAAAGGAGTGACAGCGGGATACAAGTATCTGGTTGTCTTGTGTGCTCCCTGAGGCATCTAGTGGGCCACTGTGAGAGACAGGAAGCGGGATAGATGGGACTTTGGCCTGATCCAGCAAGGCTTTTCTTATGTTCTTATGAGGTAAGGAGAAATGGGGCAGGGGGAGGCCAGGCTCGTGGCCAGACTGGCCCAAGGAGGGGTGGAATGGAGCCAGGATCTGGCACTTAGGCCGAATCCTAATCCCTGTCCTGGTTGGCCCTGATCTGAGTAGCCCCATATGAGTGGCTGGGGCTTACCCCAGGTTAAGGGGAAAATATCCTCTTACTAGCGCTGGACACAATACAGGCCGGCCAGCCTGCTTGCTCCAGCACAGGTTAAGATTGTGCTGTATTTCTTTCTCACCAGTGACTATGACTAACAAGTGTGAAAATGAAACTTCTGGTCCACGTTTCTCACTCCTTAGTTATTACTGCATTCACAGATGGGATTTGGGATATTCCTTATGAGTCACATTTCTTACAAAATTTCTTACATTTCTTACACCTCCACTTCAGACTGCAATTCTATGCATACTTACTGGCAGTATGTCCTGGGACCTACTTTGGAGTAAACATGATATAGTGTATAGCAGTGCTTTCCAATCCATGGGTCGTGACCCACCATTGGAAAGCAAAGCAGGGCCATTCCCCCTTAATATTAAGGGGAATCAAGGGAATTAAGGCAGCAATCGTGGTGCTGCAGGCACCCAGGGCCCTTTTAATGTACCTGATGGGTCAGGGAGCCTTCGGGAGGGTTGGGGAGGCCCGCAATCCCCTCCGCGGGTCTCCCTGAAGGAAAAAAGAGCCGTTTTGAGCACAAATGCATGCTTCCAGTTTGCATGTGCAACCCAGAAGCATACGTTTGTGGGTCTCTGAGTAAGGCTCCCTACTGCACCCCTCTCCCTGCCCCAGAATGCACTCCTGCCTTGCCCAGAACGGCTGCATCGCTGGCAAGCCGGCCTCCTTCTGGGGCACCCATAGCCGCTGTTGCGACGACGCTGCCTCAGTGCCAGCGGTAACGGCTTACCACCGGTGTTCAAGGTGCTTTACTGCGCTTTGCGCGACATTTGCCCAGACGGTATGAGTGTGCCGCCTGCAGTAAGGCCTATCAGATTGGGCTCTAAATACCACGTATATGGGATTGAAGCCTTTATAGTGTAATCAATCACAGGTGCTTACTGTACAAAGCCAAATGAATTTGCGTTCTATATGGAACACCTCTAAGCAACAATAGTCTGCATGTCAAATCTCATCCCAGCCTGTAACTTTATACAAGGCTTCGGGCAATCCACTCTCCCACTGTGCAGATTGTAATATTGGTCTATTCATAAGGCTGTTGCAAAGTTTACTGAGACAATGGTTGTGCACATTTTGAACACTTGAAACATATTGTGGTAATGACAAGTATTATGTTCTAATTATTTCTGTTTGCACCTTTAAGAAAGCTTACAGCCCAAGCTGCCCTGGTGCAGAGAGGAGCTGTGACACCAAAATAGCTGCTACTTGATCCTATATGGGGCTGGGGCAGCCACTGGAGTCTCCTCTGCCTGGTGCTCCTGCAGCAGTTCCTCCAGGTGCTGAGGCTCAGTGCTGACCGCATACTTGCAAACAGTGGCATTTTTATGACAGCTGGTGCCAGCGGCACAAGCATACTGTCAGCACTGAGGCCCAATAGGATTGGGATCTTAATTTGCTCTATTTCAGTGGTTCTCAAACTTTTTAGTACTAAGACCCACCTTTTAGAATGACGATCTATCCAGGACCCACAGGAAGTGAAGTTGTGGGCGGAAGTGCCGTCTTTGTGACACCAGAGCCTGGTTTCCTGAGAACGCAGCTCTAAGTTGGGTTATTTCTCAACCATTTTCCAATAGCAAAGTGAATCAGAAGGAAGCCTATTTACAACCTTGACACAAGCAAAACAACCATATAGCCCTTTCCCCTCTTCCAGCATCCCATCCTTGCGACCCACTGGTGGGTCTTGGCCTATAATTTGGGAACCACTGCTCTATTTGGAAAAGTCACTTAATAGTGACATGGGAGTGAAATAGAACTGGGTAGTGGTTTGATAGGAAGGCCTTCCTAAATGAGCAATGCAAAGAAATAGAGGAAAACAGCTGAGTTACTCAAAATCTTAAAAGATGATGCTGTCAAAGTGCTGCACTCCATATGCCAGCAAATTTGGAAAACTCAGCAGAGGCCACAAAACTGGAAAAGATCAGTTTACATTCCAATCCCAAAGAAGGGCAATGCCAAAGATTGTTCAAACTATCGCACCATTGCACTCATTTCACATGCTAGCAAGGTCATACTCAAAATCCTACAAGCTGGGCTTCAGCAGTATGTGAATCAAGAACTACCAGATGTACAAGCTGGTTTCTGAAGAGGCAGAGGAACTAGAGATCAAATTGCCAACATTCGCTGGATCATGGAGAAAGCAAGAGAGTTTCAGAAAAACATCTACTTATGCTTCATTGACTATGCCAAAGCCTTTGATTGTGTAGATCACAACAAACTGTGGCAAGTTCTTGAAGAGATGGGAGTACGAGACCATCTTATCTGTCTTTTGAGAAACCTGTATGCGGGCCAGGAAGCAACAGTTAGAACTGGACATGGAACAACTGATTGGTTTCAAATTGGGAAAGGAGTACAACAAGGCTGTATACTGTCACCCTGCTTATTAACTTATATGCAGAGTACATCATGAGAAACATCCAGAGTACATCCTTGGCTGGATGATTCTCAAGCTGGAATCAAGATTACTGGGAGAAATAACAACCTCAGATATGCAGACGATACCACTCTAATGGCAGAAAGTGAGGAAAACCTAAAGAACCTTCTGATGAGGGTGAAAGAGGAAAGTGCCAAAATTGGCTTGAAGCTCAACATCAAAAAAACTAAGATCATGGCAACCACTCCTATCATTTCCTGGCAAATAGAACGGGAAGAAATGGAAGCAGTGACAGACTTTATTTTCCCGGGCTCCAAGATCACTGCAAATGGTGACTGCAGCCATGAAATTAAAAGACGTTTACTTCTTGGGAGGAAAGCTTTGGCGAATCTAGACAACTTAATAAAAAGGCGAGACATCACCCTGCCAACAAAGGTTTGCATAATCAAAGCTATGGTTTTCCCAGTAGCCATGTATGGCTGTGAGAGCGGGACCATAAGAAAGGCAGAGCGCTGAAGAATAGATGCTTTTGAATTATGGTGTTGGAGAAGACTCTTGAGAGTCCCCTGGACTGCAAGGAGGTCCAATCGGTCAATACTACAGGAAGTCAAGCCTGATTGCTCCCTGGAAGGACAAATCCTGAAGCTAAAGCTCCAATACTTTGGCCACCTCATGAGAAGAGAGGACTCTTTAGAAAAGACCCTCATGCTTGGAAAGATGGAAGGCAAAAGGAGAAGGGGGCGGCAGAGGATGAGATGGTTAGATAGTGTCACCAAAGCGATGAACATGAAATTGGGCGAACTCTGGAAGCTAGTGGAGGACAGGGTGGCCTGGCGTGCTGTGGTCCATGGGGTCGCAAAGAGTCGGACACAACTTAACGACTGAACAACAAGTGGTTTAATATCTTGTGGGTCTTGTGTGTGTGCCTACATACACACATAATCTTTTTAGCACTTGCCAGCTATATCATCTTCTATACTTGATAGGGTTTCAACACGATAACACCTGGCACATTTCAAAAGGGTTTTTTTCCTACTAAGTCTCCAACCACAAATGAAAACTGGCTTTTTTTTAAAAAGTGCCTCTTGTTGAGAGTTACATCCAAAGCTACTGTGAAAATGTCTTGTACCTTCATGCAGAGTATAGGAACAATGCCATTGTGCTTCTGGAGAAGGTTCAGTGCAAGGCCTAGAAGAACGTTCATGTAAACAAATACAATAAGATGACACAATTGTAACAAAATGTTCCTGTAAGAACCATAATGCAGTATTTCCACCTTCAGTGCTTCTCCCCTTGCATTTGAAGAGACTGTGATATGAAAGCAAAGAATGACTAAGGCAATTATCCTTGACTTTTGTCAATTAACTTTCATGAATACAATTTAAAGGGACCCTTAAGAGTGTAAAGCATTGTTAATCTTAAGAGCAGTGCTTTTAGGTAGATGGTTGTGGTTCTTGTTGGGAGAAGGTGAACAGGCATCAGACATTTCTTTATTTGCCATCATTGCAGATGGATGTTTACAAAATTAGCCCAAGTAAAGCAAGGTCCCTGCCTTGAGAAGTTTACAGTCTAAATTTAGACTGGGGGAGGGGGGAAGCTTGCCAGTCTAAAGAAGCTTATCTGATAATGGCAATGGAAGATAAGAGCTGGCCATCGATAGAGTTTTTAATCTGTAATTGATTCATGTACTCACAGTTATCACTCATTTTGCAAAGGGAACATAAACAGAAGGCTGTCTTGGGATTCACAATTTGTGTGTTTGTTCTGCACCTTCGCCTAGAAGTGAAAACCACCAGTTGTACCCTGACAATAGTGTTTTATTGTTCCATACATCCACATCTTGCCTGCTTGGCAACTCACCTGTATAAACCTCCCATTGGAGACTGGATGAATGTATTCAGCTGTGTACCCAAGCATGAACTGTCTACTGTTTCACACAGTATACTATAAAATATGCAAATTTCCTGTCATGAAGGAACTATGGGTTTGCTGTGGAAAAAAACCCAAAGCAATGACTATCACTCCTCATTCCTAGCAGGGCACAAGCTGTTGTTCCATATTCTTCTCAGCAGGTAGTACTATTGTCATGTGACAATGCCTACAAACACACACTTTTCTAATTCCCAGAAAATTTGTTGTTCACAGAATTAAGTGTGTGAGAGGCACATTCAGTGAGAGACTATAAATAATCACATATGCATATCCCTTGAGCAGACTGTCAGTTTAAGCATTCTCATGTGTAGAAAATGTGTTACGCTGAAGTAACACTTCCAGCCATTCACTACCCCAAACCATGCAACTGTTTTCCCAATGTTGCTGATTTAAAGAGATCACGTTTAAATAGCGTTTCTGACTGCTTAACCAAATTAACATGGCATGAGAAAAAAGTTCAAATTGCAGGAGCACAGAACAGGCAAATAGCGCTATCCTAAACATATCCATACAGAAGTTCTCCAGGGTTCAACAGGAGCTTGTAGTAAGTAGAGACACTTCCCTACCTAAGAAGAACAGATTACGTTCCAGAGACTTACTACAAACTTGCACATTGTTTTGTTCTTATGACCAATTTCACTATTATTGGCAGTGCACATGTTGTGAAAAGTGGGAAAAAAGGAATGTACAGTACACATATAGTGCAGTACTCTATAATGTGTGGCCTTATCTTGAAAAGTGAAACAAAAAGGCTTGCTGGTGTGGCTGCAGTAAAATGGGAAATGTTCAGAAATTCTAGGAAAGAGCAGTATCTATAGACATATGGCCAAGCATGTTTGTATCTTGAAAGTTATTATGTTGAATGTTCCTAAGTGGGGAGCTTCTGTATGAATAGCATTTCAAAAGGATTTCATTAAAAGCAGCTTACTGATCAAAGAGGATGTATTTGTTTTTAAATTGTTTCTGTCCTGCCTTTTATTGTCAAATAACTTTACACGTGTGAGTAGAAAAAAATAAAATACCATAACATTACACAAAATTATAACTAACACTGCAAATAGCAGAAGTTTTACAAAGTAACACTGTAGTGCGCCAGGGCAATAAAACCCAAAGAATAACAAGAAAATGGACATCAGCATTCATTTAAACACTCAGGCACATAAACTTGTTTTGATCTAATGCCTACCATTAAATAAACCAAGTTGCGAGGAGCAAAGCTCGTGTGTATTCCACAAGTGTGTTCCACAACTGGGATGCCGCCACAGAAAAGGACCTCTCCCCGTTTGCCATCCATGCAGCTTCTGAAGGTGGAGAACTTGGACAAATGCCTCCAAATTTAATCTTAATGGCTGTGTAAGCTCATGTGGGACTAGACGTCCCTTTAGAGGTCCTAAGCTGTAGTAACAGGTCATGATCGTCCAGAAGTTTGCTCTTGTCTTCTATGCTTCTATGCCAAACAAACATTTGTTTGGGTCTCCTTAAAAAAAAAGATCATTAATTATTCTTGGCTACTTTTTCATTTTAGTTTTTTTTTTTAATTTAGTTTTGTTGTTTGGATTCCATCAATTGCTTTGAATGACAAATATTACCACCTTTTCTCTCATTTGTCCTTAGCAGGTGTGTAGATGTGCTGCACCTAATTGCAGTCAGGACTTCCTGAAGATTCAAGTAACACAGAAAGACAATCCAGAGAGATGCTTGACAATAGGAGAAGTTCTCTTTGGACACAGATAAAGAAGATTCAAGGAAAATGGTTGGCCGAGAGGTAACAGAAGTGGCGCTAAACAAGGAACCTGAGACAAACACCTGATATAATTTGATAGATCCAGAGCTGATGATAAATCCAGAGCTGTGCATGCTTATTTGCATTACAGCCCAATCCTAAACTGCTGTGGCGCCCAGAGGAGCAGCGGTATCAAAATGGTTCCTGCTGCATCTTATGGGTGCTATGGCAGCCATCAGGGTCTCCTAAGGGGAAGGGGATGTTCATCCCCTTTCTCCAGGTGAAGCGCCAAGCCCCACAATTGGTCTCCTTGAGTATCCATCTGCTATTTAGCCAGTGCAGACTGGAGCAGCCCCATGTCAGGTTGCCCAACCTGAAGTGGATCATATAATTCATCAGTGGACGCCCACCCCCATGAGGCCCTGATTCTCCCCTCCCCCATCCAGTTTTGCACCCTGCACGCCTCCCCATTCTGCCCCGAATCATCTAACCGTTGGCTAGCACTGCTGGAGCACCAACTGGCCTCCTGTTCAGTGCTGAGGCCCAGGACTGACTATCACTGGCCCAGTGCTGGGTCTGTTGACTCGCACAGTGCCATGAATGCAGTTTATGTTTGGGCTTCAGGATTGGGTCCTTAGTGAGTGTTTAGGACTTTCACAGCTGAATCCTATGCATGTTTATACAGAAGTAAGTTATTCAGTCAACCAACTGCTTACAGTCCCTCCCCGCCCCTGTTTCTATTACATGGTACTTAGGACACAATTCCGGGTGCTCCTTTGTATCAACGCTACATGGTAGCGGTGATGCAAAGCACATACCACCAACGCAGGGGCGCCAAGTGGCACTGCTGAAGCCAGCTGGTGCAGAGGAGGGACGAGGCGGGCAGGCAGGAGGGAGCGAGTCGGTGGGGGAGAGCGTTCTTGAGTGGGTGGTGGGCAGGCCCGCAAGCGTTGGATTGATTTTCTTGTTATTCTTTGGGGTTTTTTTGTCCTGCTGCTCTACAGTGTTACTTTATACAACAGCAAGTTAGTTATAATTTTTTCTTTATGTAATGTTATGAGATTTTTTTTGGATGGACGGGCACAATGGGATCCAATGATGGAGCTGTGATGCTCCCACCTCTCGCAGCAGCATGTGTGAAGTAGCTGCTGATGGAGTGCTACGGGCACCATTGGCAACCATTTTACAATAGCAGAAGTAACTTCCTCTGTTGTAACCTGTTCCGTCTGGCAGCCTGTCATGTTCATCGCGGCCCCCCGCCTCTGCCCTCCCAAGGGACAACCACTCATTGCTGGCTCACCCGATCATCAGTGGCTCCTTTCTCATGGGGTCTGGTTACATCACCAGCTCCCATTGCAGCTTACATGGAGTAGCGTCTGGCCCCACGCCGCCCTTCATCGAGACCCACCCTGGCCACTGAGGATGTCTCCTTGGACTGGGTCTCACTTTGGGGGGTTGTTGGGGGACCATCCTTGACCCCTTTGAGGCCGTTGCCTCTGCCTCCCAAGGGAGGACTAGGGGTATCTCGGGGGGGGGGGGTTCCTGGCTCAGGATGTCTTCCCGGCCAATTCTCACCTCCCAGGGGCAGGGTAGCCCATACCCCTTCAGGGCAAGGTAAAGGTTGGGTAATGGTTCAGCCTCATCCCACCACACTCCCTGTGCTGTAGCCACAGGGCGGGAAGCCTCCTCTCCCTTTGCCTGCCCTGCTCTTTATGAGCCAGCCAGCTGCTCCAGCTGGCTCCTCCCTTCTGGGGCCTCACCCCTGAGCTCCACCCCTCTGGTGCTCCTTGCAGAGGGCAGGCCAGGCCTTTGCCTCAATAGCAGCCTTTTCCATAGCACTGGCAGGGCCTTACTCCTGGGGTAAGGCCATCTAGCCTATTGCTCCCTCAGGCCTCCCCAATGACAGATGGCTGGTGCTTCTGACCCACCCCAGGGCTTGGGCGATGCTGTACACCTCCCAGCCGCCCCTTGCGACCCCACACTTGGTCCCCAAGCAGGGTGCTGCGGCCCCAGGCCCTGTGGGTAGGGCAGCGTCGCCCCATGACACAGCCTAACCTAGGCTAGGATTGGGCTGTGTTATTAGGCATATTGAGTCAAACTTTTAACACAGCAATCAGAATGAAGGATAAGGAGCTGTTAATTCCATCTGCCTAGTGATGTTGCCCTGGAATTCAAAGAATGTCTTACTTCAAGGAAAGTTCACGTGAAACTATACTGAGAATTTTAGACTGAAGTTGTTTTTAAGAGGTTTTAATTGTTTTCCAGTGTAACTATGTAAACCGTTTTGAAAACATTTTTGTTGTAAACCACAATTTAGATCATGGGTGTCAAACCCATTTCATTTAGTGGGCTGAATTAACATTCATGGTGGCTTGCTGAAGGCCAGAAGTGACATCATTAAGTAGGAAATGTTGTCATTAAGCAGATTATGGCCAGATATAATCACTTTGTTCCCACATAGAAACTCATTAGCTGCAAATGAAAGAAGAGAAAATGTGCAAAACTTGAACATATTTTCAAGATAGGGGAGAACCCAAGCACACGGACCACCCTTTCTGTGGAACTTCTCCTGCTGCACCATCTCTTTGCAGCTCAACAGTTGAGCTCAGAAGTGGCACTGCTAAAAGGGCAGCCCATGTGATGAGCTTTCCCAGTGTCTCACCAGTGTCTCCCTCTCTCATATTTCTTGGTCTGCCCCTAACCCCATAATGCTCCTTGCGTTCTGAGGCTTCCTTCCATCTCGCTTCCATAGACCTGGCAGAAGTGGTGCTGCTGAAAAAGGCGGCTCTGGGAGAGCCCAATGATCAAAGTGGGCCAGATATAGAGTTTCTGGGGGTTGCATCTGGCCTGCAGGCCTCATGTTTGACACCTCTGATCTATATGAATGAACCATTTTGTAGAAAGTTCATTGATTTCTTACCATGGTCTAGATTGTGTCACACTCCTGAAGTATAGCATTAGAAACTTGATTTTATTTTTTTTTATTTTTTTTAAATCATTTTCAATACAAAATAAGGCTTTAGATGGAGCATTATGCTTCCAGATACAGTCAATTCTTTTTAAATGTGAATTCGCTTTTTAAATGTGAATTAGCTTATCCACAAGGTGCAGAATTGCTACCTATTTCTCATCCCCAAAAGTCAAACACATGCTTCTTGTCGCACACACAGTTCCTATATCATGAAGAACACTCCCCACAAAAGGTTTCCTAAAACAAAGGCTCCCAAAACACAGACCCATCCCCCAGCTCCAATCCCACACTCCTTCTGTGCCAAGATCTCAGGAATAACTCTCACTGAAAAGCAGTGAGGGCAATTGAACAAATCTATATTTATTTATTTATTTATTATTAGATTTGTATCCCGCCTTATTGTGCCCGAAGGCACCCAAGGCGGCATTACAATATATATATAAAAACAATATAACAATTCACAATTAAAAACAATTAAAACAGAATTAAACAATACAATCAAAAATTAAGAACACAATTAAAAACAAATTTAAAAACAATATAAAAACAACAAGCCCCGTGGGTTATAATAACCAGCTATATGAACCCATCACCAGCCCAAAAGCATGTGCACAAATAAAAGTAAGAATGCCAACAGGCAGGTAGGCTGCATGACCAGATACACAACAGCTTGCAGCGATGAAAGCTGGAATGCAATGACAACCTTCTTACTTGGACCAGTTTCCAATATCCTTACAATAACTGTGTGAGGTTGTTATTATTCCCTTCCAGCAGATGAAGAAATGAGAATGAGATATGGATGGATGAGAAATGAAGATAGTCCAGGCTGCTGAGAGCAGGCATTAGGCGTGGGGCAAGATGCCTAATTGAGCCCTTCCAAAATGTGTTTTGTATTGTGCACTATAGTTGTGCACACTATAGTTGTGTCATAGCCCAGGCCTTCTAGAAGCCCGGCCCTGGGGATTTTGCCCCCCCCCCGTCCCTTCTCTCCTCAGACTTACGGATCGTGGCTTGTACAAGGCTGCCCAGGAAGGTTTACTTTACACACAACGTTTTTCTTAGATGGAGAAAATACCATGTTATTAAAATGTGTACACTATCATCAGCGATGTGTGGCCCCACAAGTGTTAATTTTGTCATATATATGTATACTGAAATCTTTACACGTGTTGTTTCCAAAAACAGGCATAATATTACAAGAAGACACTAAAAGACAAGTGCCTGAAGCCTTTTTTTCCTCTTGAAATGCTTCTGTTAAATTTTGTGGGTACTGTGTCTCATTATCAAGACCTTGCATATTTCCAATATCCACCCAACATTGTGGTATTACTATATTTTTTAAAGGGCTGAGTGACAAGTACATTGATAGAACGAAATCATCATAATGTAGGCATGAACTTTTATCAGATAGGTTTTCAAGTAGATTTAGAAAATGAAGACTACATCTGTCACAGAAGATTACTCCTTAAAAGATAGCATATTTTGTTCTAGTAATGGGCAATACTGTATAATGTTATGCTGTGGACTTGTGAGTGAATTAAAGTAATATGCTACTAAACTGATGATCTTGGTTATCAGATGCATTCAATGGAATGAAACGTAGTGCATAATACTGCACTACTTTATTAAAACACGTTATATTACTGAAATTTTCTTTGGCACATCTATCATGTGAAATGTTACATTCTTTTACTTTATGAGATATGTAATTATTAATCCTATTTTATAGATAGATAACTCATGCTGAGATACCCTGTGCCATATAATGAGACAAGTGGTTATTTGAAACCAGATCTTTTGATGTTTCACTGTAGTAGCAAAGCCATTGATTTAATCTAATAGAAAAAAATAGTCACAATCTCTATCCTCCATCCCTGAGTTGTATTTCTGTGTGTAGCAGTGGCTTATCTTCTGTTTGTACAGGACTTGATTATCTCTTTCCTAAGCGGTTATTGTATCAATGTTACTTTGGGGACTGGTTGGTCCACTACCTGTCCACAAATAAATGTAGAATTTAGCTGTAGAATTTAATCCTGCGGTGGGCACGCAGACTTAAGTGAATTCGGGAGTAAATATGCCTCTCCCTCTTGGAATGAATTCTGTGTGACAGAACTCTGAAAAGAGAAGGTTCCCCCCTCTCTTGTTGTGTAAATGTGTGATCGCTAGGAGTGTGGCTAGTTGCGCGTGTACTTGGGACTAAACCCACTGCCACTTAATATAATTCAATACACTTTTGAGCGACTCGAATGCACTAGCCCGACAGCTACGGAGCACTGCTTTATTACCGCCTGACCCGAGAGAACCGGTCCCTCATTGGCTGCCTGATGCAACCCAGATAGGAGTAAGCAAACGTCAGCCCAGACCGGGGGGGGGGCGGTGCCTAATTCCTCCTCCGCGCTCCGACTTGATGCGCGCGCAGCTAGCCGTTAACGCATGGAGGCGGTCGCACATGCGCGTTTGCGGGAAAAAGGAACTCCCGTACACAAGCGGGTGGAGTAGCGCATGCGCGAGATCCTCGGCTGGGAGGAGGGCGGGGCAGCGAGTGGTAGGCCCAAGCCAACAACATGGTAACCCGGGGGCACTGTAGGCATCCACTCGAGGGGGTTTAGGAGGCCCGGCCTCTGCCCGACACCTCAGACTTCCACCGCCGCGGTCACCATGGCTCGGCACAGGAACGTTCGCGGCTATAACTACGATGAAGGTAGCGAGTTGCTGAGATTTGGCGGACTCTTTCCCCAGCACCCCTTTCCCTTCGTCCCCGGCAGAGAAGGCCCCGCGATAACCCTGCTAGAGCCGGAGGGGGGGGAGAGGAAAGCAAGGAGGACGTCAGTGACGTCACCAGCACGCATGGCACTTGCCTGGCTAATGGGGATAATGTGGGGAGCGTCGCGGGGGAGAAGGGAGGGCGGGGGGGGGGGGGGTGGGGGGCGGCTGGACCTTGGGGACCAGGTGAGCCGAGTTGTTTGTAGGCGTTCTTCTGAGAAGATGTCCTTGTGACGTAGCCTTTTCCTCCCCTCTCCCGCCATATGTTGCTTTGTCAAGTGGGTCATCATCAGCCTCCCCTAAAGGAGCTCACCACAATCAACCTCAGTGCACTGACCTGGAGGCTTCCTGGTTTGGGTACCAGCTGACGCTGACAAGGGTGCATCCATTTTGAAAGGCACATTCTTGTTCTTATGAGTTTTGCTGCCAAAGCATGCGTTGAGGTTGAATGGCTTTTGAAAGGACACTAGACAAATACAGCAGGGGACAATGTTCAGCAGGGGACAATGACCATAACAATACTAGGCAGAGCTTCCATGGTTATTAGAGGTTATCTGTGTTAGCGTATCTCTGATTGGCAAAGGCAGGAAGCAAATTAGACATGGTTATTGCTTGATACTACTAGGTTGCCTATAAGATTTCCTGGGATAGCTGGTTGGACACTGCTGCAAGGAAGAGGAAAAAGAGAGGGCTTCACTGGGAGCATTGACCCCTGGCTTTACAATTCTTGCTAGCATTTTAGGAGGAGGATTAAAGGCATATCTTTTTAGCACCAGTCTATGTTTAGGCACTATCAGCTTGAAAAGTTTAGTCTTTAGTTGGGTAACTTTTTCCATCCGCTTAAAAGTTTGTCTACTTTTTTATAGTAATACTTCATTAGTTCTGTAGAAAGACAGTTTTGTATGCATCTCTGTACAGCTTTTAAGTGCTTTACTTAACAAGTATTGGAATAAATGATTAAAAAGTGCTATAGTTTTCTTTAATTATTGCATCAATGTATAAAGAAAACACCAGTTTTACCATTGTGAGGAACCTGTAACAGTACTGCAAATGTTATATTGAAAACATCAAAACTGATAGGTTTAGGAAATTGCAATGTCTTTCCATGAAGTTGAAACAGATGTTCATTGATCCAAAACTAGGTCGGTCTTAAATTATTTCTTGTACCTATTAGACTACTTCAGCAATGACTGCTAGTTGTCCTTCATACAAACTATTGGAACAACTGTACATCCAAAATTAAGCACTTTAGGAGGTTCCCCCATTTATTTTAATTGCACAGTTCAGTCCATGTGTGAATCCTATTATTTTCACTGGATTGTGCCTACAATGTTCCAACATCAAGCTGGAGTAACTAAAGTTGTGTGGTGCTAGAACACCTTCAGAGCATATGTTACTATAAGCATTAGCTGTCCTGTGATGCTAGCACATGTCTGAATTAGCTGCAGATCGTAATCTTAAAGGTATCCAGTTTGTGTACAAGTTATTTTTTGCTCCATGGACTTTAATCCGATGCCCATGGTTATAAATTGAATTGATTGCAAAGCATATTTCTAATGATATGCTGTATCTATTATTACATATGCAATTATATCTTTTGCGGAATATTTTATTCAAACTGCTCATACTGTCTGAAAACTGTTCAACTCCCCCTTTATATTTTACAGGTGGTAGTAGTATTTTTATAAATTTCTGGACATTTAATATTCAATATATGACATGCCTGCTAATAAACCATGCTTGCATGTATTGTCAATTATTGTTAAAATTATTCTTGAAATATTAACAGTGTCATAGATATTCATAAACACTGTCAGTATAGCAGTATTGATCCAGTGTTTAAATTTTTTTTAAAAAAATTTTTTGGCTCCAGTTTTAGAAAGCTAGCCCACTGTAACTAAGCTTGTTTTGCATCTTCTCTGGTGATAGGTGGCACATGCAACTTACTCAGATGACAGTAACACAGTCATGACAATTGGTGATCTCGAGTATATAATTTCTGATTGAATCCACTCAGGGGTATTGACATTTACTTAAGATATGACAAATGTCTGCTAATATATTGTAAATATGGGAAATTGAACTCCAAGCTTGAGCTTGCAGCTGCACATTCCTCAGCATACATTTCAATGAAGTTTTAAATAAGTGATCTGTTTTAATGAAAAATTTATTAAGAATTATAACTGGAAGACCTTGGGATGTGTATACAGTATTATGTTAGGAAAATTATAAATGCTTTTTGCGCAAAGATACAATTGAAAAGCATACTATCTTTCTTGGAGATTAGTTGTTGCACTATCAATGTGACCCTCCAGTATCCATGGTTCTCTGTGCCCCATTACTTTTGTTTATGTTGATTATATTCCCTGAAAGCAATAAGGTGCCTTGCTTGAACAAATGCTATTAGCAAAAGCTTATAGCAATATGAGGAGGCAGGCAGCCTGCAACCTAAAAGAGAAACTAAAAGCAAACAGGAAGCTCGCTCTTAGTCTTCCTTCTAGGCTGTAGGCTGTTTGCCTCCTTATCTTACTACTAGCTTTTTGTGACCCGGCGTTGCCCGGGGGCAGAAATTATCCCCAGGCTCTATTAGGAGGAGGAATGCGTTTGTTCTGCAGTGCACCCCCACCTCTGGGGGCGTAAGGGGGGCCCTACCCCCACAGTATATCTGTCCAGATCGTAAGGAATAAGTGCACCACGTGTGGTGCACATCGTTCCAGGCGTTCCAGAGTAATGGTGGAACAGACCCACAAATATACAAACCTCCCTCAACAGTATGACATAGTGCGATGCATATATAGACATATAGACCTCGTCCCTGAAATAAAACAGTATTGATGACCTGGAACCCCAAATGCACACTATCACTGTGAAATGAATGAGGAAACAGGGGCACAATCAACTAAGAGAGCAATCTGAAGGTCCCACTTACTGTGTGCAGGTCCTGTAGCAGGACAGCCCTGACGTATGAGAAACAGGCAGAGGTGGCCAGTTAGCTCCCTGGACATAGGCCCCTCTCAGATCCGACTGGGTGCTGGAACTCCCTGGATCCTGCTCTTTCCACCCTGGGCCAGTCAGGCAACGCAGGCAAAGCATTTAGTTTCGCTTTCTGTTCTCCCTCTGTCTGGTAGCCGAGCTGCTCAGCCCTCCCACAGAACCTGCAGAATCGTCTGTGACCACAGGGTGGCAGCAGACCTGTAGCCCCATTCAATCCCCTTGGTTCCTGACGATCCGGGCCCCCTCCCTGAAAAACGGGGGGCTGTAGGGAGGTCTGACCCCCGCAGTGATTCCTTCCAGGCTGCAAGGAACGTGTGTGCTAAGTTTCATGGCCGTGGGTCAAGGGACGGAGACGTGTATAAGGAACATACACACATACACACGTCCGTTTTTATATATATAGATAAGCTTTTTGCTTATGGCGTTTGTGCAAGCAAGACGCCTTATTGCTTTGGGGGAATGTAATCAATATAAACAAAGGTTATGGGGCATCGGGATCAGTGAAGATAGGATTATCCATGTTTCCAGTATCCATGTGGGGGAAGGAAAGTATCTGCAGGAGATACTGGGTGTGTGCACCTTAAAACATTTATGGATAAGCAAATCTTTTAAAAATGTGGTTTGCATTTTTCACTCTGCTAAAGAGGGTCAGATAAGTAATCTTCACTTGGCTGAGAGTGCAGTCCTAACCTGCAGTTAGGCCAACACAGTTAGGCCAGCAAAGTTTGGCTGGCACAAAAGACACTGTATGTTTGGACTGCTCTCAGAGTCAGAGAGGCCAGCACACAGACATGAGCCAACCCCCACCCGACTCAGAGTGTGGTCCAAACAGTGACCCTTGTGCTGGCCTAACTCTGATGAACTGTAAATTCTGGGCCAGTATTTGTAAAAACAGTTTAAATTCTGCAATCAGAACAATCATTCTAATAAACCAAATTATGTTTAAGTTATTCAAATTGACGTTATTTTTTATGAGTTTTGACTTGGACTCTCTGCATTGAAGAATTTGCTCACTTGAAAATGTTTTCCTTCAAATTAACATCTATTCTTTAAACTAAGCTAGGACCCAATCCAGAATTGCCCGACTACCTGGGAATGCAGTGGTAGCCAGGCGGCTACTGTTGTATCCCGCTGCAGCCAGGCAGCCCTGGGAAGCTCCGCAGGGAAAGGGGATGTTTGTTCCCTTTCCCTGCGGTAAGGGTGCAGGGCAACCGATGGGTCTCAGCCTTACTTGACGCGGTGTTACTCGAAGGTCGGGAACAAGAGGTGAAAGTCACCGCTGGTCCGGCTCCACCCCTCCCCTGCCCCAGAATCCCTTCTCACCCCGCCCAGAATGGCCGCATCACAAGCAAACAGTGGGCTTGCCAGCAAGTGGGGCTTCCTCCGGGGCACCCATAGTGTCATGCCAACGCAGGCGGTAATTGCTTACCACCAGCATTGGAGGTGTTTTATGGCCCCTTGCATGACATTTGCCCAGACAGTTAGGCCCATTGAATTGGGTCCCTAATTAAGACAACTTGTAGGATGTGGAGAGTCATGAACAGAGGAGGTTGTAGTATTTTTTCCAGAAATCACATTGGCTTATCATGACTTGTTTGAAAATGAGAGAATGTGTGCTGTAATATGAGAGCAATCATTGAAACTTCAGTAGCATAAAGGTAAATTGTGTGCTTGCTTCCTTAGACTTTGAAGAAGATGATCTTTATGGACAGTCTGTAGAGGATGATTATTGTATTTCGCCTTCAACAGGTTTGTTTAATATTTGAATGCTATCTTTTAGGATCCCATCTAAACTGACTTCTTGGTAGTGGAACTCCAGGGGATAAGGGCATTCTATTTTGATTCTGCACGGTTGCCTAGCAAGAATTGGCCTGTATCAAAAAAAGTTGTTCAGTACAGTTTGATGAAACAAAGGGTGGGAGGGGAATGGAAGCATGTCTTGCTAAAGTGACTCACCTATGATCATTTTCAGAGATTGAATCGGAGACAATTCAGGTCTCATCTAATCTTCTTCCTCTTGCCTGAAAGAACAGTTATTTGCAGTTTTACTCCTTGGTACCATTGAGCTGATCATCTGAAATTGTTTTATATAGCTGTTGTCATATAACTGTACTAAAAACAAGTTAGCTTTAATCCTTGGTCTTTAGGTGAAGTTAATTACTAGTCTTCCAGCTTGCTTGAAATATGAATTGGCAAAAATAAAATGATATACAGTGGAATGAAACGGGCAATAAGAATATTGTGAACAGTTACACTTGATCTCCATGGATTTGACTCACTGTGGATGCCATGGATACCAGGGGAAGCCACTTCCAGTTTGCCTATCAAACCTGAAGTGGTTTTCTGAGGCCTCTGGCATTCCACTTGAGTTTTCAGAAAGCTGCTCAAGAGTGGTGTGAATTTACATGTCCACAGGTTCCTACATCTGTGAGGGATTCTGGAACAGATGCCCTGCAGCTAAAAAGGGAGGACTGTATAATAGTTGTCCAAAAGTCTAAAAGGGAACATTACTTAGAACACTTTTTCATGGCACAAATGATCAGAATCACAAAGGGGATTTGGGAGTTCTAGGAGTTCTCCAACTCATATGAAGGGTCTGCTGTTGGTTTATGTTATAGCTGCTCAATTTATCTATTCAAGACGGGATAATCCTTCAGGATTTGCTGAAACATTAGATGAAGAATATGGCTATGAAGATACAGAACAGAGCAATTACAATATCTCTAGTCACCAGCTAACTGGAACTGAAAAAGGTAATTATACTAAAATGATTTAAAGTCAATTCATATATTTAAACCTTGCACGTTCTTTAACTGGTTTGTAGAAATAACATGGGTAGTAGCTTAAGGGGTGTTCACAGAAGCAAATTTTCCTGTTGCCTTCTTGGTTAGGGGACCCTTCAGAGCAGGATTTGGGGGGGCATGGAGAACTTTGGTTAGAGGACCAAGGTTGGAGAAGTGTTAGGAGAGGTGGTGAAGACTCTCTTAACAGCACCAAATGGAAGTGGTTAGGATACAATTCATGGTTTGGCTACTGTGATTGAGATGCAAGTTAAAATATTATATGTGTGTTTGAAAGGAATGCAGTGATTGTGCAACTTGTGTTGAAATGGTCAGATTTTAAATGAAGGGGGGACGGACAGACCCAGAGTGGAGAAGATTAGGATTTACAGAGGGAGAAGGCTTTGCGTCATTCCTTTCCCTGACAGAATAGCTCAGCTGTTCTGAGCATCCAATAGTGAGCCCTTCTGAAAGTTCTATGCATGAAGATGCCTTGTAGGGAACCCAAACACCACCACAGGCCAACCTCACTCAGTCTGAGAAGTCCTCAGTTTGAGCACAATTACTTCTGGTGTGAGGCCCCTTCAGTAGTAACCAAACATAAGTGTGACTTCCAGAAGAAACCCAATAGTTGTTACTGTTGCTGAAACATCCTTGTTCCAGCTGGCAATTTCTTGAATTGAGAAGAGTTGCTGTAGAAGCAGTGCTGATCTTTTCTAGCAGCCATCATGACTCCTGGGCAATTACTTGTGGATTTGTTGACTGGTTTGGGAAGTTGAATGCTAGACTATGACACTCTTGGTCTTTTCTGTTATGTGTAGAGGTGGTGGGGTTTTTTAGTGATATTTTTTTGCCAAAATTTCTTGAGTAAAATAGCCAATTGCTGTGTTATGTGTCTTTATTCTACACTCTCATTCCAAGTTCTCATTTTTATCAATTTAAAGCATTTAAAATTGTACTAGGTAATGATATAGTGTCTGCAGATGCAACCACAATATTTATTTATTTGAAGAATGTATACCCCGCCTTTCCTATGCTGAAGCAAATGCCCAACGTGCTTACATGAGCGGGCTAGTCTAAACCACCATTTTTTCAATTGGGTTTTTACAAATATACAATATTCTTGTGATCCGCTAATCCTCAATCCCAGATGTAGCCTTCACGATGTGGTTCTCTTCTTTGGCTGCATGTATAATTTCTAATTAGAAAAGTAATTATTTTAGTTTCCGGAAAATACCTTCAGCACCAAAATGTGGTGTTGTGTGTGTGTTTTTTCCAAATATTTTCAAAAGACGATGTTTTGTGGTTTTTATGTGGTGTTTAACAACAACAATAAAACCCCACCCCTACTTATTTGTATACTGTCATGCCCTGGTATCCTCTGGGGTTCCATTCCGGACTCCACAGTGGATACCTGATAGTGGATACTGGGCACACCTTTTTAAAGAAAGGGGAACAACAGTGGTTTAGCTGCAGCAAGGTAAAAAAAAATGTTTAATGTTCCCCTATCTTTTTTATAGGCGCTCCAGTATCCATGGTATCTGTGAATAACAGAAACAGTGGATTCCAAATCTGTAGATACTGGGGCACGCCGGTACAGAAACTTTTTGCCAGACCAACCACACTCAAGCCAAGAAATCTAATTCAAAAATGGTTGTTCTCTGGCATTGGACACTAGGTGGAAGAGACAGGACATGGAGAATAACCTACTTAAATTCCTTTGCTCCTTTCTCCGTGTCTCTTTGCACGGTTGGCCTATGGTAATTTCAACAGTGGTAGTTTAATTTTGGCCCAAGAATGCACTGGTCCTGGAAGGCTGCTGAGAGTGAGAGAGACTTTAGTTGAGCTTATGCCAGTGGCGTACCTAGCCCATCTGGCTCCCAGGATCACCGAAAATTTTGATACCTCCAGAGGAATTAATTAATTGAAACTAATGTAAACGAGAAATAAAATTACAATACAAAGAACCAAGTGGAAGGAACAATGAAACAGCCGCCAAACACAAATGCCCGCTAAAACTGACAATTCAAAGCATTTGTTAATGTATAAGCATTTATGTACTGCTGGAGGCAGCACATGCCCCTCAAGCAAGCTACATTTACTGCTGTTGAGAAAGGTAAACAGGAGGCAAGGTGCTGCTTTTCGTCTCCTCTCACCCACAAGACTACAGCAGCCAGTTGTGGTAGGGAACCTCCTGATGGAGTGGCGCCTTCAGGTTCTTTGCAGGTAAAGGTGAGCCGGCACATTGCAAAAGTGTAGGGGAGGGGTCAAGGCTCCCTGAAATAGCCACCAGAGGCACGGCCACACATTCCTTCAGGGATGAGGTGCGGGTGGCCCACTTCCTCACCAGCCACAAAAATGAGAAAGGCAGCAGTAAATATAGCTTCCTTGCAGGGCGCGTGCTGCCCCTGGTGCTCCCCTCCCCCTCCCCCACCCGTTCTCTCCCCCCTATTGCCAGTGGTATTAAAAAGCCAATGTGGGGGGGATGTGTATCGTGTTGCTGCCCTCCCCATGCCCAGTGAAGCCTAGTGGCTTGGGCTTTGGTCCCCTTCCCCACCAGGTCTGCCACTGGCTTATGCCAGTCATGGTGATCCAAGACAACAGGATCTGTTTTTCTTATGCTGCTCTACAAGAAATGGTTCCTGTGGCATTCTCCCTGGTTCTCACTACAGGTGTTTGCCAATGACTGCTTATCTCTCAGGGCAAGCTGCAACTACTGGCATAGTCAAGATGGGGAATATACCAGAGGCAAAGGATATCTCTCCCCCCCCCCCCACTGGAGTTACACTGGCTCATTTTCACATTACATGTAGTTTTGACCTTGGGGTATGCTAATTCAGCATGTCTTTCGCTCACAAAAGTTTCAATCCTATAGTCCTCCAACACTGTATTCAGCATTTTGGTTCATCTGAAAGCTCTATTTTGTCCTTTCTCTAAATCATACATTGGCTAACCTGGTTGTCTTTCAGACTTGCATTTCACTGTACTTTGGTAATATAGTTTCTAAATTTTGGAGAGCCTTCAGTTTTGGAGAGCCTTTATAATTTTAAGATCTAGTAAACCATTCACAGTTCTTAGATACTTAAAGGCTTGTAGTTAGCAGATTTTTATTAATGCTTCAATGTTTGCAGTTATGGTTACCCGTCTGCTAAATCCTGAGGCCTGAAAAACCCAGTTTTAACTTAGAAGTTAGTTACAGTATCTGTAAATGCTTAAAATGTACTGTTAAATGAATACCACATTGGCATATCAAATTATGTTGAATTATTTAATGCTGAACATATCCGTTTCTTCTTTGGATTGAATTCTGTTCATGTTGATACTTTGTAAAAGGCTGAATATTCAGCATATAAATTTCTCAAACAATAAAATAATTATGCTGCTTGGAAAAAAGTGGTCTCTTAGCTGGTCAGTGCAGGGATGATAATCCTTGCTAATGCTTGGAGATGATGGTGATTTGATCAAGAGAAACTAGACTCTATGTGCGATTTTAATGCAGCTCAATATCAAGTTATTGTTAGAGAGTTCTTGTAATAATAATAGTAATAATAATAATAATAATATAATATAATATTTGGTATTTATATACTGCCTTTCTTGGTCATCAGATTGCTCCTTTGACTTTAATTCAAGGCGGTTTACATAGGCAGGCATTTTCTAAACCGCAAGGGTTTTTACAAATCACAAACAAGGTTCTAATCTTACAAGAACAACTGCATGCAGATGACTTTCATCGTCCAGTCCTCCTTTCTAGCCGCACGATTGCCTTCCGCTGGCTGATAAACGTCTTCTTTGCTCTCACCAAAGAGCAACTGGCCCAGCACAACTCCTCTCTCACAGGCAGCTGAGACAGCTCAGATCTTTTCAGCTGCATTCTCGAGGTCTGCCGCACACGGAAGCTTCCGGTGTTCTCAAACTGGCGACCTTCGGATCTTATCTTCGGGCATTACTGCGGCTAATCCTCTCGACTAGACCTTCTGTTCTTCTTGACCTTCTGTTGTAGTGAACAGATTGTAATTTTCTTCTAGCTAAACTTGATTCTTGCCTTGACCGTGTGAGAGAAGTGCTTGGGGAGTCTGTGCCAGAGAAGGTGATGATAGAAGCAGTCCTGAATACAAAATTTGATGTACAGCAAGCTTTGGATTTTTTGCTTCTAAAAAACGACAAGCAAAATATGAAGACCACGAATGAGGAAACTGTGATAGGAGGAAAGGCAACAAAAGGTATGTTTAATTTTTCTGGGATTTGATATTATGGCTTCTTTCAGATTGGGGCAGGCTATGCATGAGGCAATATATGAATTATTGGTACAAAATTGCTCATGTGTTTGTGTGCTTCTTAACCATTTTCTACCAGTGATGCGCTGGAGATTGCATTTCTACCAATGTTGCTCTAATGTATTATTGGTAGAAAATGATTTAAAGGAGCATTTTTTTCTCCCCCCTGCCATTTATACATATTTTAATTAATTAAATGACATACAATAAACTCATTAAGAATGCTTAAGAATATAGTTAACATTTGTCTTGGGTGTAACCTTTGTGGGAACAGTATGCCATTGTCATAAGTGTTTTCTTATGCTTTGCGTGATTATTGCTGCATTTTTAAAATATTGTGTTAAATAACTTTAAAATCTTTAGAAATAGCTCAGTGATGAATTGGGCGTAGTTCTAATTTTAATATTAGACAATAACAAGACTTCTCATGGCATGTGGTCCATTTTCAGTTAGCTAAGCTTCTGCTATGTAGAAGTGATTACTTTTAGCTATTAAAACGAAATTTATGAGCTTATGATTGACCCATCCAGAGTTTGTGCACATCTAAAAAAAGTTTTAATAATGTTTGTTAATTAAATGCCTTTCCATGTTTTTTTTTTCTTGATTGTGCTGTTGCGTTTCCTGCCTTGCCAAAAATTACCCTGTGTTTGCATGTGACCCTGCATCTGTCTTGGAATTGTTGGCTCTTGTAAGGTAAGGCTTATTTTGCTCAGAAACATTTTCTGATGTTAACAACTTGATTAACTCACTAGAAAACACTTCAGATTCTGCTAGCTCCTGCTTTGGTTTGGGTGACCCTACAGTCCAGTTTGAATCTCCTTTTAACACGTCAGCTGCAAGTGACACAATTTTCTTCAGACCTAAGTGTGCCAATATGCCTTCAATCAGAAAAAGAACCTTAAATTCTTCTTGTAAATCCTTGGGAGCTCTTTCTCTACCATTCAGTGACAGTGGTGATGATAAATCATTTTATAAACAAATGAACAAGGAGGTGACACTCCCATTAAAAGGCAACACCAATGCAAAAAGTTCTTGCAGTGAATGTGATGCATGCTTTAGTTTAGCTGCTGAACTGCTGAAAGGAAGCTCATCAGAAAAGCCGTCTTGGGACCATTCTGAACTGAAAGGAGTTCAGGATTTGAACGTTTTGCTGAGACTTAGTGAAACAGGTGGTTCATCAGATGCCCAAGATAATGCATTAATAGTTCTCCAGAAAAATTCAGAACATAACAAAGGCTGTTTTGACAATCCTTCTGGCCTAGTAAATGCCTTTGGGAATTTGATGGTAGATAATAAGATGAATCAAAATCTGAGTAAAAAGACTGAACTCTGTGGAAACATCCCTTCTTTTTTTCAAAATAAGGGTAATTTCCCAGGAAATAATAGCTGCTCTTCAGCAGTTGATATCTCGACATTGGCTGAAAGTCCATCCCTGGCTGATCTCCTCCAGGAACACCAAGAAAATAACCTGAATAAGTCTTGCCCCTTGTCTGATCTTTGTAACCAGTCATCTGGTTACCAGTCAGACATTGCAGAAACTGAATTAGTACTTCCACCCTTGTCACAACTGGCCAGTCAACCTCAGTCTTCATCTGGGATGACAGAACTTTCAGGATCTTTATCGTCACTTACATTTTTCAGGTCTTCTCCTGTAAAAGAGCTTGAAAATCTATCACTTTCAGATTTAATTGCAAAATCTATTGAATTGGATAAGCCTACATCAACATGCAGCCATTCTGAATTTCCTGTAGCTAAAACCTTGCCACCTGCAGTTTTGAATTCGGATATTGATCTAAGTGTTCTTATTAGAAAATCAGCATTATCTCCAGAACCTGTAGAAGTCCAGGCAAACAACCTATTTCCAGAAATTGAGTATTTATTTTCAAAGCAGAGGCAGCAGCTATTTGTAGCTAAAGGAAGCAAGAAAAGCAAGAAGAGATTGAGATCACACTTCTTAGAAGGCGCTGTTTCATGGACAAAGGGCCTCTCTGCAAGACCTTCAGCCTTTGCTGTAACTTTATGCCTTCGTTACCCCCCCAAAGAGGTGTAAACGCCAAACTCTTAATCTCCATAAGGCTTTCTCATACAACAGGCAAATGCAAGAAGTAAAAGTTAATGAAATTGGACCCTTATTAGCAATAGCTCCATTTGACTTCAAATCACCATCTCCTGATGACATTGTCAAGTCAGGCCAAAAGAAAGCCTTCTCCAGATAACACTGAAAAGAACCAGCGTGAACTCTTTTTTTAAATTAAAATTTTTTTTTACAGGGTAAAACTTAAATGCACAGACAATTCTCAGTTTATATTGCTTAACAAACCTTTGTAGTAAAGTTTTAAATGTATGCACTGGATTCCAGTCCTCTTTATTTTTTTATTTTTTACTCCTTAATTGGTAGAGGTAAATCTTGATAACTGTGCTGTGGAATAATATATACAGGTGTGGAATCTTTCCAAATAATTGATATTGAAAATGTGTTTAAGAGAGTGTACAAGCTCTAGTATAAAGGGCAATCTTGTGTTACGTTTCAGGTTTATTGTTTAAAATACACTGGGAACCATTCTTGAATATATATACAGCTGTGAAATTGCAGTAATGTAATATTTACATTTTTTAAGGCTAAGATGTTTGATATACCACTGTTATAGCTGTCTGATGGCATGATAGAGCTTTATTTTTTACCTTGCTCGGTTTTGGAAAAATGATAGTGTGAAAGTTAAGAGTTTTCCTTTGGAAGCTACCCTTTGAAAACCCTTTGATAAAATTCATTTAATTCATGTATTTAATCATGGCTCTAAGCCATTTTTACACCTGTATTGCCTGTTCAGAAACACAGTCTGAGGTGTATCAGTACAGGGCAATTTTCTCAAGAATTGTTTCTCTTAACACACATTATTTAGAATGATTTTTCTTTTCTCTTTGGTCACTTCTCATGTCAAGCACTAAGCTGCACATATGTGCATGGCAAGGAACCATGGCTCTGGCTTCTTGGTGCATGTATGTATATATCATACATGTGGTCACTTGCAAACGTGAAAAAAAGTAAACTGTACATTTGAAATATTCTAATGTACTTGGGGGAAAAAAAGTGTTGGCCTGCAATCTATAAGGATCAGTTAACTAAAAAGCCTAATGTAGATCATTGTGTTCAGTCTCTGCCTGGTCAAGAAGAACTTAATCAACTTAACTAAAATAGTTTTGTTTTGCTGTACTATAGAGCTTGTTTACTATACGTTGTAGAAACTCTTCTTTTGAGCACCTACATCTAAGTTATGTGATGGTAATTTGATTCTATTAGCTTCCGATTTCTTGTGCTCTCTGTACATTTTGGTTTTATAAAGAATTGAGAGAACTTTCACTTGGTTCTGTAGTATTAGTATTTTGAAAAGATAGTATAACACTGCTATATTTTTCAGAACAAGCATATTAAACTTCATACTAATTTAATAAGGCAGCTATTATGTGGTTGGTAATATGTTATAGAAAAATGTTTTAGTAAGCTTTTTAAAAACAATAAACAAAAAGCCATGGTTCTGATATAACTACACTGGTTCTGATATAACTTTATATATAGTTGAATACATTCCATTGCTTTTGGATACAGATTGTATTGTGATTTGACAGTCATTGCCACAATTAGGGGATTTGCTGCTTCTACATGCTTTTTACAGATTTTCTGATAAGCATTGAACCTTGTCATCTGAAAATCTGTGATAAGCATGTAGAAACAGCAATTGAATCTTTCAGCTGTTCCTACTCAGTTGAAACTTTTTTGTACATCCCTTTTGATAATTTTCTTAAAACATCCCATGGGATGCAGGTCCTCTATCCTGTTTGAAAGTACAGATCTCAAGACTACAGATTTTTATAGTGCAGAATCTGATGAAAGCTATGCAGCCCCTCCCAGAATAATGCACCCGTGCACACATACGCATTATTTTTGTGTCTCATTCTGGAACCCCTTGAGCCCATCCATGTTAAGCACCCTTTTATCTCTAAAGGAGAAGGTGAGGGGAAAATGCAGTTCTTACATATGAGTTGAAGAGCATGGCAATCTATTATATTACCAGATGTTTAGGACAGTCCAAAGGTAAACAATAGTTGGTCAACTATTTGACCATAATAAATATATGGCTTTAATATTTGGGGTGTGTTCAGACAGATCCTGAAATGATCATTGAATAAAAGTAAACATATTGTGGTTTAACTATCTAGTGGCATGATACAGCATCTCTTAAAAAGATGTAGTTGTATACATTCACTGTAAGAACAGTGTTTGACCAAAGATAAAACACTATATTTATGACTGTATCTTTGCTTCTTAGAATTGTTGTGACCTATTCAAATTTGAAAATATTTCTGATTGGTATTAGTTAGTCTTCTGATATTTTAGGCACTATCCATCATCCTGCAGGAACTGATACACCCATGAGAATGGATTGGCATTTGGCTTAGTTGGTCCTTCTCCTGCCCTCAGGTGTGTGCAGACAAATTGTAGCATGCTGGCCATTAGTTACAAGGCAAAGCAAATGCACTTATCCTGTATAGTGATCCAACTTCTCTTCCTTCTATCATGAAAGTTAACACCATAGTAACTTGCACTGCATGACTTTGGAAGAGAAGGTTGGGTGGATTGCTATGTAAGAGAGTACATTGGCTCCAGATAATGGCTAGCTTTCTGCTTGCGTGTTCAGTAAGGTCTGTGTGGGGTGGTGAAAGCATGGTGTTGCATCCTTTCCGGGATCTTAAATAGATGCCTTTACATTCAAGTGATATTTTACTGCTTTGATGTCAGCCAGTGTGTTGCATGTGTATATAGTGCAATTTTATTAACAGTGTATATTTTGAAATTTGAAAGTAATGTTTTATAATTGGGTACCTACTTGGATTCTTATAGAATATGCTAATCAAAATAGTGTACATTTAACCAGAGTATTGTGGGGTTGGCATCTTTGGTATATTAATTTGTTCATGCATGTATTTGAAATTAAGCATTTTAAAGTAAAACTGGCTTGTAAGTTTTTTATGTTCATAATAAAATTCAGGATTAATTCATCAGTGCATGTTCTTTCTACATCTTAGCCTTGTACTGATGGTACCTCCCGCAGTTATCAGAAGACATCTGAAAACAATATTGTACATCTTCAGTGCTAAAAACTCTAAGATCATGTTAATTCTTCTCTAGTCGGTGGGATTATAACTATATTTATTTATATTTATTTATTATTGGATTTTTACCCCGCCTTATTGTGCCCGAAGGCACCCAAGGCGGCATTACAATATATATATATAAACAATATAACAATTCACATTAAAAACAATTAAAAGCAGTATTAAACAATATAATCAAAAGATTAAGAACACAATTAAAAACAAATTTAAAAACAGTTTAAAACAACAAGCCCCGTGGATCATAATAACCAGCCAGCCTGTCAACAGTTAAAAGCTTATAACAGTCCTAAAGAAGATTGAAAAACTGAGTACAAGGTATTTCTGGTCTTGTATTCAAAACTGCTAAGCATTGGTTTAGTCTTCATCATACTTCTGGTTCTCCCAGCTTTCTAGTGCTGCATCTTTTTGAAGGGGGGAACTTTCAGTGGGAGCAGAAGCATTTCAGTAGAAATTGCCAAGAATAAATGAAGAAACAATTACGTACGCAACACAACAAAGCTCTTTGAACATTGCTACAATTATTTTATATTTAATTCCAGTCTGGTTTTTGATATCTCCTGCCTGCGTTTCAAAAAATAAAATAAAATTATATAGTCGAAACTACCTCCCTGAGGATCTGATCTCCGTGGTTTCAGTTATCCTTGGATCTGGGTACATTATTTAAATACTTGCTGAGCAATTAATGTTGTTTAAATGCTTACCAAGAGAAAATGTTCTTGCTTTACAGGGTCACTATAAGCATATAATGTTATAGCAACATGAAGACTGCTGTCTGAACAATTGAAAAAAACTAGATTGAGGTTAACAGAAAGCAGTTAATGTCCATGTTAAGATGTATCTGCGGGAGATCCCTGCAGGGGATCCCTGGAATACAGGGGGCATGCCTGTGCTTTTCCTATGTGGACAGGTCAGTCTTTTTAGAGATGGGAAGAGAAGTCCAACTCAGATACCACATGAAGTCAGGATTCAATTCGGGCTTTGCATAGTGTCTTCCAAACTTGGGCATATATTTTTCCCCCTCCATGTGTAAAAGAATAAAGATTCTATTTCCTTTTCTGTTATGTTTATAACAGCCTAAGATAATCTGTGATGTCTGGTTCGTTCCCAACTTTAAATTCTGTATATATGGAATAAGCCAGGATTGGCCAATCTGGCCAACAGTCATGGCATGTTCTAAATCGGAACAGGATGTACAATCATTCTCCCCCTCACACATGTGCCAGTTCACAAAGTAGAGAACATTTTGTAAAGCCAAGATTTATTTCTACTTCACAACATCCGAATCAGGTCACTGGTAGCGCCATACTACAATGAATCAGTTTCCATTTAAGTTCAATCTGGGAAACTGTTGCTTGCCATAGTGTTTTTCAAACTGTGGACTGGGTCCCACATGATGGGTCATGACTTGATGTCAGGTGGGTTGCAGAAAGCTGGGAGCAGCTATCTTGGAAGCTGCAGACCTTACTCTTGCTATATTTCCTTCAAATAATTTGAAAGTTCAATTGTGGGTTTTTAAAAATTTTGTTTTTAGTGCAGTGTTTTTACGTACTATTTTGTCTTAATCTTGCTTTTTGTCAGTGATGTTTCATGGTTGTGCAGTTGCTGCAGTCAAAAAAATTTTCTTTTTGTCATGGTTCTGTTGGCAGAGTATCTCAAGCATTTGTTTTCTGGTAACAATTTGGGTAATTTGGTCTTAGAGTTGGAACACAGGATTGCACCTGGAAATGGTATTACTGTGATAAGTTCCACATTCCCCTGGTAACTTAAAACAGTTTACTGAGTAGATGGCAGATATCATGTGAAGAATCAACTTGAAATAATTGGCAGCTTTGAATGAGAGCGCTGTGGCGTTCTCTATATGATACATCTGTGCTTGGAAAAGGCTGAGTATCTAGTTGGAGTACTTGCTGTATTTTTCATGCCACTGGTAAATTTTGCAAAACACTGCAAAAACAAATTTCGCAAAACACTGATTGCTAGAACATATCAGAACTGTTCCCATTAGCATGCATTACTGACATAGCTTTGTGCCTGCGGCAATCCTGCAGAAACAAAGAAACATCAGGCAGGGGTCAGGTGATCCATCGAAAGTATTTGTTGAATCATGATGTCCCAGCCCACGTATTCCGTTTTTCTCTTAATCTCTAGCATGGAATGTGACAGCAAAATCTTAGTTAAATCATAGCTTCATGTGTTATCCATGCAAATGAGAATATGAAACCAAGATTAGAGCCTCATTTCAGGTTTTGATATGTAGATGTCCAACTACAGCTTCTGTAGTTTTCTGTAGAAAACACATGGAGCTGTGATTAGCTAACAAGGATTCTTCCATTCACAGGGAGGGTTGCGGCGGGGGGGGGGGGAGAGTGTGGGCTCAGAATTCAACTCTGCCATATATGTGATTGATTGGAAACCCAATTCAGCTTCGAGATAATAATAAAAATGTTTAGCCCCTATGACCATAGGATGCTTTTGCAAGTGTATGGGCAATACCTATTGAAATCTTAGAGATGTAATTTTCAGTCCCCTAGGCTTCTGTGTCCTTTGTATGTCTTCTCCCTGTCATGATTAAATAGACCCTAAACAAATTATTCAAATCTGCTCAATTTAAATAATGACATAATTCTTTGTAGAATTTGGATTGCCTGCATGCAGGGAGTTTTTTTTTTTTTTAAAGGAGAGTACATAGAGCTCTGGTAAGAGACAATGTTTGCATTTACCTTTTCTATATTGATACTGCTTCAGTGACGGCTCCTATAGTGACCCAGGTTATCATACATGTGGGGTAAAAAAGAGCCTTACTAGAAATACATATAAAGTGTGATAGTGCTTATAATAATTTTACTTGTTTTAGGGCATTAATAATGTGGTATTTCAAGCAGAATCTTTGACATCTGTGAGAGAATCTCTCTTGGGGGAACATTAGGCAGGATTTACAGCTGTGTGTGGGCTTTAAAAAGGAAGTGGCTTGTCGAGCAGTGAGAACATTTAAAATGTTTTGAGATTCACTTTGTATACACCTACACTGGAAAGAGTGACACTCCTAAGATGTTTTCCCTGAGATGTTTTTATTTCACAGTCTGCACCGCCTTATAGCTGGCATAGAGTATTTTGAAAGAAGCTAGGACAGGAAGCTTGTCTTACGTGCGTATCAACAGAAAATAAAAGTTTGTGTGTCTGTTGTGTGTGCCTGAATAAGGAAGCAATTTTGGTGACTTTTCAGTAATACAGTTCAATAATTTTTTTAATTATTCTATTCTAACTCTATTCTAGTTTTGAAAAATACACATTAGGAATTTTCTAATGTGCGATTCATTATAGTCAACACAAATAAATTCTAAAAGCACAATTAAAATTATTGTCATACTTCAGGGGCTGGAATAGGTTATGAAAGTGAAAACCAAAAAGCAGAATAATAGACCTTCCCCTTTGGCACCTGTAGAACATAGGGAATTATTCTTATTATGTGTCACATCCAATAGCTTATATGAGGTGATTTTGTATTATGGTAGCAACCCCCATGGGTCAAGTGAAGCTTGATGATAGTGACTTGACCAAGTCCTTCCAACAAACTTCATGACGGCGAACTTCCAATGAAATTTGGAATTTGTACCTTCAGGCCCAATATTTTAGCCACTGCTTCATTTTACCTACAAACTTCACCCGTAGGCTAATGGGTTCTGAGTTGTCTGTGACAGCTCAAGAGAGAGATCTTGGGGTGCTGGTGGACAATTCAATGACGGTATCAACCCAGTGTGCGGCAGCAGTTAAGAAGGCCAATTCCATGCTTGGGGTAATTAAAAAGGGGGTTGAGAATAAAACAGCCAATATTATCATGCCATTGTACAAATCGATGGTAAGGCCACATCTGGAATATTGCGTACAGTTCTGGTCGCCGCACCTCAAAAAGGACATAGTGGATCTGGAAAAGGTGCAGAAGAGAGCAACAAAAATGATTACGGGGCTGGGGCACCGCTCTTATGAAGAAAGACTGCAGCGTTTGCGACTCTTCAGCAGAGAAAAAAGGCGCCTGAGGGGGGACATGATTGAGATATACAAAATTATGCATGGAAGGAATAGAGTTGATAGAGGGATGTTCTTTTCCCTCTCTGAAAACACCAGAACCAGGGGACATCCGCTAAAACGATGGGTTGGGAGAGTTAAAGCAGATAAAAGGAAATACTTTTTTACCCAGCGGGTAGTTCATCTGTGAACTCTTTACCACAGGAGGTGGTGATGGCATCTGGCCTAGATGCCTTTAAGAGGGGATTGGACAGATTTCTGGAAGAAAAGTTCATTGTGGGCTATAGGCCATAATGGATTGTGCAACCCCCTTACATTAGTAGTAGGCTATTTCAGAGTACCGGGTGCAAGGGAGTGGCAACAGAATGCAAGCATCTTGTTGTCTCGTGCCTCCCTGGGGCACCTGGTTGGGCCGCTGTGAGATACAGGAAACTGGACTAGATGGGCCTTTGGCCTGATCCAGCGGGGCTGTTCTTACGTTCTTATGTTGGTTCGACATAGGATTTAACATTTGTTTGTTTTTGAAATGCACAGTACATCCAGCAGTATTTGCTACTATATGTTGTTGCCTATTTGTTGGAGTCTTGCAAGTTGCAACTTGTACCGCTTCAATATAATAAAAGGATTCTAATAAAAAACTTGAACTGTCACCCTATAAACTTCAGATGAGACTTCATAGTGTTTAATATTTAGTTCCTAAGAATAGTATCCTGACTAGCATTACTGTCGTCGGGATCACTGTCTGAATGGAAGAATCATTTCTCTTGTGTGAGCAGAATCCTTCATCTGTTGTTGAGGGAACTATTGATGGCAGTAGCACTAGGTGAGATGAACATCACTCTTCAAGTATTGTTTAAGAGTTTTAATGGTACTGAAAACCCCTTTACATCAGAACAGATCTAAGGATGTATTCAGAATTCTTTCATATTCCTGCTAAGTATTTTTAGGAGTGCGGGGAATACATTTGTGTGGTTGTTTTTTTAATTGAGGGAGTGTTTTACGCTTGCCTCGCGCTAGTTTTATGTCTCTTACTACCATTATTGCTCTCAATAGCAATAACTTTCTGTGCATAACTTTATTGAAGGAAAGCTGTAATACATTAGGAACCAACCAGCAATGGTCCCCAACTACCGTATTTTTTCTGTCAGTATTTTCAAAGCTCTTGTCCGTTCTATTTGCTGTCGGTACCCAGTATTCCCATCTCTGTCATTTTAAATTCAACTTGCACATTATCTCATTTCTTAAGCTTTCAGTAAATTCAGCATATTTTCTAGATTAAACATAACCAAAGATTTAAGTTGGGTAGTTTGATATTTCTAACTGATTACTGATAGATGTCTGTCTGACTCTTGTCTTGGATTTTTCCCTTAATAGTGGGAAATGTTAGTTCCATTTTTTTTTAGCATGCAAGAATATATTCTTGTAATATTGCCCCATAATCTTAAAAACTGTGTCATCATGCCTATGATGAAATACAGTATATTTATTTTATTTACAAATGGTTGTCACAGTGATGAGAAGGGTTTGTGTTTGGGAGCAGCTGCAGACAGGGGCCATAGCTCAGTGAGCAGAGTTTGCAAGCAAAAGGTCTCTTTTTCAATCTCGGGTTACATGTAAGCAAGGTTGGTGAGGCTGGTGCCAATCAGAGCAGAGAGACCACTAACTGAAAATTTTGAGCATGTGCCTGGAACCTATCTAGGAACGGAAAGAAGCTGCCTATGCTTCTTAATATTTCAGCTCACATGTATTGACTAGTATTTTAAGTTGCATCAAATGTGGGGGATAAAGTGGCTTTATCAATCTGGAGGGGGAGCAGTTGTACAGAATACTTGGCCATTTTTTAGTTCGCCTTTTCTGCCAGACCCAACTACATTTTGAAAGAGGTTGGAAAGGGGGGAATTAAACCCTTGAATCTAGAGAAGCAGTTACAACATGCATTTTGTAATGTGAGAATTGATGTGCAGTTCTAACAACTGAACAATCTGAAAGCAAAAATGACTCTAGATTCATATAATTCAGGGGTTGGTTGGGTGTATTTCCATTGAAAAGTAGATCTCCAAAGGAATGCAAAAATTTGTATGTTGCTTCTGTTTAAACTCAGAGTAATGCTGATTCTGCTTGATAGAGGATGACCTCTCTGCAGTAATGGCCATGGATTCTGTTCCCCAAATCCATTTAATTTAGCTACAAACTTAACTGCTGGAATCTCTTACTATTGGATTTATATCCTGCTTTTAATCTTGAGTCCTCAAAGTGGCTTATGACATTTTAAAAATGTAACTTTAGATACTTGCATCTCTCTTCCTCACCCCCAGTTTGCAGGAACTTTGCCTTCTCTATGGGCAGTAAGTCCTCCCCTATCATTTTTGTAATTGTTTAATCTCTTCTCCAAAGCACGTTTTCCAAACGTACAATAGTTGAATGATCCTGGTGGGTCCAAATGCTGCTGCTGTTGTTGTTGTTCAGTCGCTAAGTTGTGTCCGACTCTTCGCGACCCCATGGACCACAGCACGCCAGGCCTCCCTGTCCTCCATTAGCTTCCGGAGTTGGCCCAATTTCAGGTTCATCGCTTCGGTGACACTGTCTAACCATCTCATCCTCTGCCGCCCCCTTCTCCTTTTGCCTTCCATCTTTCCCAGTATGAGGGTCTTTTATAGAGTCCTCATGAGGTGGCCAAAGTATTGGAGCTTCAGCTTCAGGATTTGTCCTTCCAGAGAGCAATCAGGCTTGACTTCCTGGAGGATTGACCGATTGGATCTCCTTGCAGTCCAGGGGACTCTCAAGAGTCTTCTCCAACACCATAATTCAAAAGCATCTATTCTTCGGCACTCTGCCTTTCTTATGGTCCAGCTCTCACAGCCATGCATTGCAACTGGGAAAACTATTGCTTTGACTATGCAAACCTTTGTTGGCAGGGTGATGTCTTGGCTTTTTATTAAATTGTCTAGGTTCTCCATAGCTTTCCTCCCAAGAAGTAAACGTCTTTTAATTTCATGGCTGCAGTCACCATCTGCAGTGACCTTGGAGCCCAGGAAAATAAACTCTGACATTGCTTCCATGTCTTCCCCTTCTGTTTGCCAGGAAGTGATGGGAGTGGTTGCCATGATCTTAGTTTTTTTTAATGTTGAGCTTCAAGCCAGTTTTGGCACTTTCCTCTTCCACCTTCATCAGAAGGTTCTTTAGGTCTTCCTCACTTTCTGCCATTAGAGTGGTATCATCTGCATATCTGAGGTTGTTGTTCTCCCAGCAATCTTGATTCCAGCTTGTGAATCATCCAGCCCAGACTTCCTCATGATGTACTCTGCATATGTTAAATAAGCAGGGTAACAGAATACAGCCTTGTCATACTTCTTTCCCAATTTGAAACCATGTTGTTCCATGTCTAACAGTTGCTTCCTGGCCCACATACAGGTTTCTCAGAAGACAGATAAGGTGGTCTGGTACTCCCATCTCTTCAAGAACTTGCCACAGTTTGTTGTGATCCACACAATCAAAGGCTTTGGCATAGTCAATGAAGCAGAAGTAGATGTTTTTCCAAAACTCTCTTGCTTTCTCCATGATCCAGCGAATGTTGGCAATTTGATCTCTAGTTCCTCTGCCTCTTCGGAAACCAGCTTGTACATCTCGATTCACATACTGCTGAAACCTAGCTTGTAGGATTTTGAGCCTCACCTTGCTAGCATGTGAATTGAGTGCAATGGTGCAGTAGTTTGAACAATCTTTGGCATTGCCCTTCTTTGGGATTGGAATGTAAACTGATCTTTTCCAGTTTTGTGGCCACTGCTGGGTTTTCCAAATTTGCTGGCATATGGAATGCAGCACTTTGAAGCATCATCTTTTAAGATTTTGAGTAACTCAGCTGGAATGCTGTCCCCTCCACTAGCTTTGTTGTTAGTGATGCTTTCTAAAGCCCACTTGACTTCACACTCCAGGATGTCAGGTTCGAACTCAGTGACCGCACCATTGTGGTTATCAGGAACATTTAGATGGGCCTTATATAGTTCCTCTGTGTATTCTTGCCACCTCTTCTTAATCTCATCTGCTTCTGTTAGGTACTTGCTGTTCTTGTCCTTTATTGTGCCTACCTTAGCATGAAATTGTCCTTTGACATCTCCAATTTTCTTGAAAAGATCTCTAGTCTTTCCCATTCTATTGTTTTCCTCTATTTCTTTGCATTGCTTGTTTAGGAAGACCTTCCTGTCTCTCCTTGCTCTTCTCTGGAAATCTGCACTCAGTTGGGTATATTTTTCCCTTTCTCCCTTGCTTTTTGCTTCCTTCTTTCTTCAGCTATTTGTAAAGCTTCATCAGATAGCTAATTTGCCTTCTTGCACTTCTTTCTCTTTGGGATGGTTCTAGTTGCTGCTTCCTGTACAATGTTACACACCTCTGTCCAAAGTTCTTCCGGCACTCTGTCTACCAAGTCTTAAGCCCCTAAATCTATTTGTCACCTCCACTGTATATTCGAATGGGATCTGATTTAGGTCATACGTGGAGGGCCTAGTGGTTTTCCCTACTTTAAGTTTAAGCCTGAATTTTGCAACAAGAAGCTCATGATCTGAGCCACAGTCAGCTCCAGGTCTTGTTTTTACTGCCTGTATAGAGCTTCTCCATCTTTGGCTGCAAAGAATGTAATCAATCTGATTTCAGTGTAGACCATCTGGTGAAGTCCATGTGTACAGTCGCCTTTTGTGTTGCTGGAAAAGGGTGTTTGCTATGACTAATGTGTTCTCCTGACAAAACTCTATCAGTCTTTGCCCTGCTTCATTTTGTACTCCCAGACCAAACTTGCCTGTTATTCCTATTACCTCCTGACTGCCTACTTTAGCATTCCAATCCCCTATGATGAGAAGGACATCTTTTTTTGGTGTTAATTCTAGAAGGTGTTGTAGGTCTTCATAGAAATGGTCAACTTCTTTCTCTTCAGCACTAGTGGTTGGGGCGTAGACTTGGACTACTGTGATGTTGAAAGGTTTGCCTTGGATCTGAATTGAAATCATTCTATCATTGTTGAGGTTATGCCCCAGTACTGCTGTTCCCACTCTCTTGTTCACTATGAAGGCTATTCCATTTCTTCTAGGGGATTCCTGCCCACAATCTGAATTAAATTCTCCCATTCCTGTCCATTTTAGTTCACTAACTCCCATGATGTCAATGTCAGTCTTGACATCACATCTAGCTTACCTTGATTCATAGATCTGACATTCCACGTTCCTCTACAGTATTGTTCTTTGCAGCATCGTACTTTCCTTTCACTTCCAGACACATCCGCAGCTGAGCTTCCTTTCGGTTTTGGCCCAGCTACTTCACTCTTTATGGAGCTACTAGTACTTGTGTTCTGCTCTTCCCCAGTAGCATAATGGACACGTTCCGACCTGAGGGTCTCATCTTCCAGTGTCTTCCATCTTCTAAATCTTCCATTTAGCCTTTTAGTTTTGTAATCCATGGGGTTTTCTTGGCAAGAGTACTGGAGTGGGTTGCCATTTCCTTCTCCAGTGGATCACGTTTAGTCAGAACTCTCTACTATGACCTGTCCATCTTGGGTAACCCTACATGGCATAGCTCACAGCTTCATTGAGCTGCTCAAGCCCCTTTGCCACAACAAGGCAGTGATCCATGAAAGGGATCAAATGCTTAGAGCAGAGATTTTCCATCTTTTTTATTTTCTGGCACACTAAAAAGGAACGGAAATTGTCAAGGTACACCATCAGTTTTTTGACAATTGACAAGCATACCATGCTGATGGGGGGGTCATATCCTCCAATTGCCCTATTAATAAATGAACCCCTCTAACTCCCATGGCACACCTGCAAACTATTCATGGCACACCAATGTGTCATGGCACACTGGTTGAAAATCGCTGTGCTACTTTGACTTTTCATCCACTTGACTTCCATCTCTTTGTTCTTTCAGCTGTTTTCAATTATAACTACATTTCAAATTTTCCTTTTTTCTGATTTCATCCAACCCTTTATGACTTTTGTAGATTTTCTTATTTCTATTTGTTTAAGTTTTGCATGCAGTCACATGTGTTATTTCTTTATTTACATTTATTGCTGGCCAAAATGAATTTGCAAGGTAAGGATGGATATGCTTTTGACATTCATCCATTTTTGACTTGCATCTATTCTCTGGTCTCTAACCAGATGAAAACACAAGGCATTGTTGTATTGCTCTTTCACAGTTGCCTGAATTCTCTTGACCCCTGGGACTGCAGAGCACTCTGACAGTCCTGACTGCCCGGGAGCGCAGTAGTAGTCAGGTGGCTACTGCTGCATCCCCTGGCAGCAGGCAGCTGTGGGAGTGTCTGGAGGGTAAGAGTGCAGAGTAGGTGACGGGTCCACTTGCTCCTGCGCTGGCTACTTGGAGGGACTCCAAGGCTGTGCTGTGCTGCCTTACTTGGAGGTTGAGAACTTATGTGTGTGGCCTTACTCAGAGGTCCTGCACCGGCTCCACCCCTCCATCCCATAGCCCTGGAATGCCCTCCCACTCCACCCCAATGGCTGCATCACTGGGGACCGCATCCAGCCAGCATTGCCATGGCACCTCCAGCGCCAGTGTCGGAGGCCCTTTATGGCGCCTTGAGCAATATTTGCCCTGGTGGCATGAGTATACCATGTGCATATGGGCCATTGGATTGGGCCCTGAATGTCCCAAAAGCCAAAGTGAGCAGGAGGCAGCTATAGGGACTGACATGAGCCCTTAAGTTTGGTGATATGGTCTGATTTTATCTATCTCCTTTCAATGGTACCTTCTATTGACTTTGGTGGGACTTACTCACAAATAGTATTTCCCTTCTTTAAAAAATGAGGTGGATGGTGGATTTGATTGTTTATAGATGGATTTTAAAACGTAGCAATTTTGTGCATATGCATGTTGGATTAACTTAGTAAACTTCCACATAAATCGTCCATTGCCTTGAGTAAGTTCTGAGTAAGTGGTGTCATGCTGAGTGTTCATGTTCGTTGTATTGGTATTTTAGTTAGGTATCTTAGTAGCTTTTATGTATAATGTACAAAAGTGTGTTAGCATAGTTATGATAATGAGGTTTCCAAACTTCTCAGTCGGCATGAAATTGCGAATATTGTTTAGCGTCACAGTAGTTCTTGAGTGCTGATAAGTTGTGTTTAATCAGCCTATTGCATTGATACAGCCTAGTATTTTGTTTTGCAAATTAGATTCAAAACAGCTTTAGCAGTTTCACACTCTGATTTCAAATTTTCCTTTCTGTAAATGTGTCAGTGCTAACACATTTAGATAGCAAAGAAAGCAAAAATATATATTCAGTAATGTCCTTTAACTTGGTTTTGCTGTTGTTGACTTTTTACGTACAAATCTAGATTAAAATAGCATACTTATAGCACAGATTGGCAGTGTGTAGCTATTTATCTACCTTTGTGTGTGTGTGTGTGTGTGTGTAAAATAGACAGTGGATCTTCACTCCTTCACACGTGGAAAGGTAGCACCTCTCTGCGCCATGCTTGTGTGATATTCTAAAGTTTGAGAAAGCCAGAATGTTTGACTTGCATGTAAGCTTAGACAATATCCTTTATAATTCATGGTGTGAATTCTACACCCTAGTAGTAGTTCTACAGTATTTATACAGTGGGCCCCCATTATCTGCGGGAGCCCCAGTGGATAAGGAAAACCATGGATGTTTGTGGTTTTCCACGTGTCCCGTCCCCCCCCAAATCTGACTGGAGCTGAGGTCTGGTCCGGAGCAGCCGCGTGGGGCTTCAGAGGGTCTAGGTGGGCTCTCCCCACAGGAGTGCCCACAATGATCAGATCTGAGGATGCTGAACCTGCAGATAATGCTGGGCACCTGCATACTGCCTTTCTCACTAAGAATGTGTGAGAATCTTACAGACTCACAGTCATTCCCACAGGCAAGCTATCGCCAACTCCCCCCCCCTTTTTAAACAAATGGCGTTTTTTACAGTTATTGTTCTATGAGAAATTCATAGAACCCTTTGTTTCAGAAGTTTCCCTTCATGATATGGTTATCATTCTTTTTGCTGCATTGCTCATATACCTTCTGAGCTGCCAGGTGAAATTGCCCCTATCCTCTCTAACTTTTAATGACATTCATTTACTTTTTATGCCATTTCCTTTGTCCTGTAATTGCCTACTTTATCTCTCTTAGTTTGTTTGTTGCTTATTGATTGCCAGCTTGAGGTTCTGGCAAGATACAAATCCAGAGAAAAATAAAATAAATATTCATATTTTCTGGCTCTCTAGAGCAGGGGGTCTCAACACTTTTTGGCATCATATATCAGGGCATTTAAATGGTGACCCTAGTATCCCGTGGGGGGCTTTGGAACAGAACCCCAGCAGATACCAAGGTTGCACTGTGGATATCAACCTTTTCCAGGTTGCTGTGGACCAGCCGCACCTCCTGCCAAGGGCCAGATAAAAATCTTCTCCAGGGCCAATTTGGCCCTTGAGCTGCGGTTTGTAGACACCTGCTCTAGATTCAACTAAGAGACCAGGCATCTAATGTAGATCATATCCCAAGCTAAGGTGGATTGCCTTAATGGTGCCACCAATATTTCTCCATAATTTCTCTTAAAAAGGGGTGGGAGGAGAGAAAAAGGTCAGGAGGTGGAAAGAACAGAGTGCCTTTAACTGTAATAGTTATAGAAGGTGATATTAGATGTGGCTTTATCACTCTGACATGACAAGCTATATCTTTGAGAAGAAAACAAAAAAAATCCTTTTCATACAACTTCATACAACTCTAATATTACTGATATTGGAGCCCTACCTTTCATTGCATCTGGTAATCACAAAGTGAGGAGGAGGAAAAATTGGCATGTGGTTTAAAAAATAAATGAAGGTGGTCCCCTTTTGCAGTTTGGGTGAATGAAAGATGGGTATTAAACACTACTGTTCTAGGTCATTTGGATAAATTTGTTTCACACATATAATAATAAATCTTATATTGGGAAATCACACCATGCTGGTAGTAGATTGAAATACGTCTTTTTTCTAAATTATAATGATTTTTTAAAATAAAGGATACTGCTTATATTTCTTAATTAGAAGTTAGTAGAATATATTTATCCTCTAGCACAGAATAGCTTTATGCATATGAGCCATATGCAGGTATATGTGATACTGAAGGAAGTCTATATTTAGTTCTCGACTTGAAATGGCATTTAGTGCACTAGAGGGTCACAGTACACATTATGAAAAACATACAGGTGTGGTGGGGGGTAGGTTAGCCTCTGTGGTGGTTTCTATACTGTTTATGTGTGTGTGCCCCTCCATTTATTGTATCTAAAGAGTTTTTCCTGCCTACTATCTTCAAAGAAAAAAACATGTCAAATTCTTGCATTCTGCCAAATACGTCACTTGTCCTTTACACTTTATAAAGCTTGACATGAACAATACAGGGTGTCTCCCCCCCAAAATGCATGTGTTTCATGAATTAGGTCTAATTTATACGTACTTTATTGTAGAAAACCTGCAACGCTCAAACATCGAAGGGAAAGAATTGAAGAGATGTGTGGAACCATCTCAGGACACACACTGATGGTTGTCTGCAGATACCTTAGTCAACTGTGTTGGTGTACAGATGCAAATGGGAAATGTTCTGAGCACTTAGTCTGATTAACTGGGCCAAACACCTGCTTCTGAGTACACCAGTGGTTCTCAAACCGCACTGGGACACACTTTTTAGAATGACAATCTGTCCGGGACCCACTGGAAATGATGTCATTGTGACACCAGAGCCTGTTGATTTCCTGAGAATGCAGCAATAAGTTGGGTTAGTTCTCAGCCATTTTCCAATAGCAAAGTGAATCAGAAAGGAGAAATGCTGATTTACAACCTTAACACAAGCAAAACAGCCACACAGACCCTCCCCCTTTCCAGCATTCCATCTTCCCATATTCTCAATATGGCAGCTCAGGTGGCTCCTGTAAGGAAAGGGAGCTGGGGGTGCCTCTCTTCCCTCTCCTTAGCTATGGGGGGGGGAGGGTGCCCACCTGTACACATACTTATGGGAACACTGTGCACAGCCTCTCCTGGGTCTTCTGTTTGAAATGTACAGGAGCAGTGCCCGCTTCTGCTCAGTGCCTGCTTCTGTTCATTTCAGAGAGGAGCAGTGCCATGGAGGAAGAGAAGCTGTGTACAGAGCGTGGAGATAAGTAAAGGGAGAACTTGGAAATAAAATAAGAGCTTGGAGATAAGTAAAGGGAAAATGGGGTTGGGGTTGCCTCTCTTTCCCTGCCCTAGGCATGGGTGCCAGATAAAAACATATTTAGGGCCTAGAAATGCTGAGGTGCTTATCTTCTTGATTTGCATACTGCCAAGACTCCCATACAAAGTGAACGTTCATGACTGAACATTTCTTTGTTCATTTGTCATTCTGAAGCCTGTAAATACAATCAGAGGATCAGGCTAAAATGGTTTTATAAAACAATTAGTTTGCTATTTTAAGTTTGAATAGCTACAAGGTGCCTCTTGTCTGTTTCTGTATGCTTAAAAGGTGTGTATATTCTCAGCAAGTTTTGAACAGATTTGTGTGACATCTTTAATTGTGCCTCATTTACATATATAAAGAACAAGTTTATTTCCCATGAGAATTTTTTAAAAACTTGTATTCTATGTAGTAATTTGCTGATTTAAATTTAAACTAATTTTACCATCAAGTAAATGGAGACTGAGAATTTTTAAAGTTGGCTAAATGTATCATTACCCCGAAGATATGGAACGTATTTACTATTATGGGTTAGAAAGCTGCAGTCACTGGCTTAGCTAGGTCACTTGACACCCGGGGCCCATAGATTTTTGACACCCCCCACGACAAAATTATTTATTTATTCATATTTTATGCCACCCTTCCTCCAAGGAGCTAAGGGTGGTGTGCATGGTTCCGCCACTTCTTTTGTCGTAACAACAACTCTGTACGGTAGGTAAGGCTGAGATAGTATTAGTCATGACATGAAGAAAAATAATAATGGCCAGAAAATAAACGCAGTGACTATTTCCCCACAAGTAATGGATCCCCACAAGTCTGTACCCTCCCCTGCTGTGCTCCCCCACACATAGTACTCATTTACATACTGCCCCTGCATCTGGAGATTCAATGTAGCCATCATGGTTAATAACCACTGATAGACCATAGTCTACCATCAACTAGGGTTGATGTAACCTGGTGAGATAACATTTGGTGTCATCCCCATTAACTTTAACTATTTGTACAGGTCACCCAGCAAATCAGTAACCAAAAAACAAAAAGGTGGCCAACTTGATGAAACTCACACAATTGCATAAGTTCTAGTATTAGTTCTGATACATGGAAAAAGGAGCTGATATAATTCCTAAAAAACACAGTTGCCACAATTTTGGTCACTAGTGCCCTTGTGCTCTCTCTCTCTCACGCACGAACGCATGCACTCCTCTGAGGATAGTGTCTTTTGAGTTAAAGCCTTTTGAGTTAAAGATATCTACTTTTTGTTACTTAAGACCAGGGGTGTCAAATTCATTTCTTAGAAAGGGCCAGTTAGCATTCATTGTGGCTGCTAGAATGAAGATATTACACTCTGGTTTGTTTCAGTAAATTCCTCATGAAATTCTGCATTGAATGGTATATAACATGATAGTATTGCTCCATAAACTGAATATAGAATAAAGATATTAAACTCTGTTTTTTTATTGAATTCCTGGTGAAATTCCTCATCCAATGGTATATAGCATGATGGTATTATTCAGTAAGACTGCAATTTGGAGTTCAGTGGTGATACCCCTCCCCGGATGGCACTTGGGGTACTCTGCCCTCCTGCCCCAAAGGTAGCTACACCACTAGCTGCAGATCACACGCATGCATAACGCACAGATGATATACCAAATCTAGGATGGTGTAAGGGAGCAGTAACATTACTCTTAAGGCTTATGTATTGGTATTTTGAGATGGTTGCCAGATATTCTCCGATTGACTTCAGAATGTCCAGGAGAATCTTTCATAAAGGAGCGTGCCTATAACTTGACAAGGTATCTGCAGCCTGATCTTTTGTTCACTTCCTCAGAATTCATGTCTGAGGGAGGGGGGGCTCCCGCCTGCCTTGAAGCAGGCGATGGTTCACCCCCTCCTGAAGAAACCTCCCTGGATCCCACTAATTTAAGCAACTTTCGGCCAGTCTTGAATATCCCATTTCTGGGCAAGGTGAATGAGCGGGTGGTAGCATCCCAGCTTCAGCGGGTACTGGAGGAAACGGATTATCTGGACCCATTCCAATCTGGCTTCAGGCCGGGGTTTGGGACGGAGACTGCCTTGGTCACCTTGGTGGATGACCTTCGCCGGGGGATGGACAGGGGGAGTGCGACCCTGTTAGTCCTGCTGGACCTCTTGGCGGCTTTCGACACCATCGACCATGGTGTCCTTCTAGGTCAGCTGGCCGGGTTGGGGCTTGGAGGCACTGTTTTGAAGTGGTTCCGCTCCTTCCTGGCTGACAGCTTCCTGGGGGACGCTTGTTCGGCACCCCAACCTCTTAAGTTTGGGGTGCCACAACGTTCCATCTTATCCCCCATGCTATTTAACATCTACATGAAGCTGCTGGGAGAGGTCATCCGGGTGTTTGGAGTGGGGTGCCATCAATATGCTGATGACGCCCAACTTTATCTCTCCTTTCCCCCTGATTCTGAGGAGGCGGTTGAGGTCCTGGATCGCTGTCTGGAGGCGGTTGGGGGCTGGATGTGGGCGAACAAGCTGAAATTAAATCCAGATAAGACAGAGGTGCTCTTGGTTCGGAAATCCACAGCTCGGGTATTGGACTATCGTCCTGCTCTGAATGGGGTTGCACTCCCTCTGAAGGAGCAAGTCTGCAGCTTGGGGGTTCTCTTGGATCCACAGCTGACCCTGGAGTCCCAGGTAGCTGCAGTGGCCAGGGGAGCCTTTGCTCAGCTTCGGCTGATTCGCCAGCTGCGACTGTACCTGAGCTGCGCAGACCTGGCCATAGTGACCCACGCCTAGTGACATCTAGATTAGATTATTGCAATGCACTCTACATGGGGCTGCCTTGGAAGACGGTCCAGAAATTACAACTAGTACAGAACGTGGCTGCTCGGGTGGTTGCTGGGGCACATCGGTTTGACTCTGTTGAGCCGTTGCTTCGGCGACTACACTGGCTGCCAGTTCTGTTCCGGGCCCAATTCAAGGTGCTAGTTTTGACTTTTAAAGTCTTTACGGCTCGGGTCCGGGGTATTTGAGGGACCGCCTCCTCCCATATAATCCTGCCCGTACTCTTAGATCATCTGGGGGGCCTCTTTTGACTGTGCTGCCACAGGAGAGGTGAGACAGACGGCAGCCAGGAATAGGGCCTTCTTGGTGGTGGCCCCCCAACTTTGGAACACCCTCCCCTTAGAATTGAGAACTGTTCCCTCTTTGATAATATTTCGGCGGGGGCTGAAGACCTTTTTATTTCAAAAAGCTTTTAACTGTTGATAGGCTGGCTGGCTTTCTTTTCTTTTTATATTAGGATCCACGGGGCTTGTTTTAGTTTTTTAATTATTTTAAAATTGTTTTTAATTACTGTTTTTTAATTGTCAATATTGTATTTTAATTGTTGTAAGCCGCCTTGTGTGCCCATGGGGCAGAATGGTGGGGTATAAATTAAAGAAATAATAATAATAATGCATGGTACAATTTTACTTTTGTCCTGACGGTGGTCTGTGTATTTCCCTGACCATTTCACATAATTGATAGTAAAATGTTTAGCATAATGACCTCAGAATAAAGTAAATTAGGTGGTATGTTCCCTGTTGGGGAAAAGGAGCGCTTGATATGACTCTTATTTTGTTAGTCGCAACCTCATATTTCTTGTAATGGTAGTTATACTCCTATACAGCACCACTCATACCACTATATTTTTATTTATTGTGTCACTTAAATTTTCTGTTAAAGAACATTTTCTCCAAGAACAAAAATGCCACCGGATGTTGCAGTGATTTTAAAATATGATTTAAAGCAGTGGTTCCCAAACTATGGGTTGTGACCCACCAGTGGGTCATGGGCCAACTCATTTAGAACAGCCATATTGAAAATCCGGGATGCTAGAGAGGGGGAAGGCTGTGTGGTTATTTTGCTTGTGTCAAGTTTGTCAAGAGGCTTTTTTCTTTCTGATTCCCTTTGCTATTGGAAAACGGGTGAGAAATAACCCAACTGATTGCTGCGTTCTCAGGAAATCAGCAGGCTCGGGAATCACAATGACAGCCCTTCTGACCATGACATCACTTCTGGTGGGTCTCACAAGATTGTCATTCTGAAAAGTGGGTCCTGGTGCTAAAACATTTGAGAATGTATTGGATGTCTTAGAGTGTGTTGGGTGTAAAAATGTATGTGTATACAATTGATTTCTAAAGCATAGTGACAATTGACCTGTTAATAGTACTGTTCACTAGTACTAATGTTCAGGCAGCGAACCTGAACATTACTATTGCATTTCTGGAAACATAACTAAATGGCAGTAAAAGTACCTATTCACTGCATGTTTGTACTTTCAGTTTTACATACTCATAATGAGCAAAAGCCTCAACAGAAATTCTATTAATTGTGTCGAACGTTACCTTGCACTACATAAACTTTCAGTTTAGGTTAACTAGTTAGTGGGGAAATGCTGTTAGGGCTATCCCACATTTAGTGCTGACTCTGCTTTTTGCATGCCTATATATGGTCAGGAAACTGCATACCATCATCAGAACTTTTTCCCTGATTGTCAATGAAATGCACAATGGAGTCATTTAGCAAGATACGTTGAATAAGAATACCACAAACACAGTTGTGGTTATTGCAGAATGCGAGGATAAAAAGAGAGGAGATCTTGCATGGAAGCATTCTGACCAAAAACATTTAATGCACAAATTGGAGTGTTAACCAATTTTGAAGGCAATAGCTGGCTTAAGATGGAATTGGACTGAATGTATTAGACTTGTCTGTATTGTGGGATTCTCCAGTTACATTATTTACAGCTGCAATTACCATTCAACAACATATTTGCTATGGAATCTGCACTTGCTTATGCTCTTACAACAGCGAATGTACCTCTTTTTCTTTGAATCCTGAGGGCAGATAACTTGGTAAAGTTAGTGCTTTTGCTTCATTGCTTGTGGTTATATTTTGCACACTTGCCAATTCATATTTGTGTGATCATAACCGTACAGTGAAGAAACAGGAAAGATTAAAAAATTGTGAGCTGGGCAAGGGAAGATGCAAGGAAGCCCTCCCAACTGCAGGTTGGTTTTGTTTGTGTGGTTGAGTGGACACAATGCACTCATCCATGGACTTCAAGTAAGATCATGGTCCTGTTGATCTCTGTGCAGACAGCATGGGTTGAGTCAATGGTTCTCAAACCTTTTAGCACCGGGACCACTTTTTAGAATGACAGTTTGTCCAGGACCCACTGGAAGTGATATCATGGCCAGAAATGGCATAATTGTGCTGTTTTCCTGAGAATGCAGCCATCAGTTGGGTTATTTTTCAGCCATTTTCCAATAGTAAAGAGAATCAGGAAGGGGAAAAAAGCCTATTTACAACCTTGACACAACCTTGACACAAAATTTACAACCTTGACACAAAAGCACATGGCCTCCCCCTTTCCACCATCCCATCCTCTCATTTTTTCAATATGGCTGCCCTAGGTGCTTTGCAACCCACCTGAAATTGGCTCACGACCCACTGGTGGGTCCCAACCCACAGTTTGGGAACCACTGGGTTAAGTAATTGTTCTATGTGTAAAATTTACAGTGATATGTTTTTCTGTAAAAGCTGGACTAAGCAGTGATGTCATGCACCCACTACGCACCACTACGCGAGTACCGGTTTCTAGAAGTTGAGCGGGCCTAAATCATTATTTGTTTGGCATTTGGACAAGTGCCAATCAAAAGTGAGTACCGGTTTCTAAATCATTTGGATGACACCACTAAGTGTTGTCCGCTGGTGCTAAGTGCTGTCCATTATTCTACCAGTGATTAATTCATTGACAAAGCACATAAAAGATTAGTTGGTAGCACACTCTAGGCATGCTTCACAGAAACAGATCTATCTGGCTTCTTCTTTTCAGATTACTTCAGCTAGAACAACTTTCCTGATACCTTTACCAAATTAATGCTGCTTTTACCTGACACTTTTCCTAAATTCATACAGAGGGCTACTTAATCCATAACATTCTTTGCCCGCTCAGGCTACCCCACTATGTGCTCCTGTGACAAATATATCATGTGATGCAGGTGGTCGTGGTTATTCTGGCTGCTGCAGTTATGGAAATTGTTACCAGCTGGTAAAGGTGAATGCCTGTTCTTGCAACACTTTTCTGCACTTGGGAGCACTGAACAGCTCATGTTGACAAGAAATTGGTGTGTGAATAGTCTCAGGTTTTGTATAGAAGTAGTTGAAAGCAAAGGGCTTTTACTTGGAAATCCCCACCTGTAATTTCTATTTAGGAAATAACCTGTTTCTAAATAACTCATTGTTCTTACTTGGGGAATTATTCAAGAGCAACTTGCAAAGAACTGAATTTTTCTGAGCGACTGATGGACTCGTTCAGAGTTGCTCAGAGTTACACATCCAGTCACACACACGGGTGGGGTTATCCCTGGTTCATTACTAGGCGGTTGACTCTAGAAGCGTGTGGGTGGGTAGGAGAGCTGCTGTTTCCTGTTGTTCAGTGATCAATGCATTTTTGACACTTTTGAGTCTTGTAGTCTTGAAATGTACCATTTATATAGTCCACGGTGCACATAATGGAGAATCACCAAATATAACACACTTTGATGGGGGGGGGAGGCATGGACGAATGGGAGTATAAGATGCTGCTAAGGCTGTCCACCCATCTTAGCTTTGCCAGTTCAATAAAATCTGAGCCAGGGCAAGCCATGTTCTGTGACGGGAATAAATTATGCAAATTAGTAGTAGAACTCCCTTTTAAAGTTGAGAACCTTGCTATCCCTGTGGTATTCCAGCAGGTTTTAAATTGCTGTCTTTTCCTCAGCTTTTCAGCTAGCGTTCTTTTTGCTGTCTTTTTAAAATTAATACAGGTGCTGCTCCTGCTGTCATGGAGTTACATTATGTATGTGTGTGGTGGTGGTGCTATTTTACTGCTTATCGTGCTTTTTTTTTTTGCTTTTTTAAAAAAATACTTTGGAATGGCTTAATCACAATGGAAAAGATGGCAACTAAAATCTTTTAAAGGAACAAAATGCTACCTTGAAATACTTCTTCCAGAACTCATGATTTGAAAGGTTTTGGATTTCTTATAATAAATTGGAGGCAGGAAGGCACAGGTATTGGAAATTGGCAATAAGGGTTTGATTCAAGTAATATAATGAACGAAGAAGAAGCAGCTGGCAGGGAGCCCCATCCCTCTGGAAAGTCTCAGCTCAAAGAGGTGGTTGATTGTTCTCTGTATAATTCAGGGTTTGCTAGATAGCATCCCAATGGATGCAAGACACCCATGACGCACCACAACTGAAGCTTGGGGATCCAGGCACCTGCAAAAAAGAAGCAAGTGTTTCTGGCAAGGTGGACCCCATTCTAGTGCGTAGATACCCCTATAGATAGGGATAAGCAAGGATGGACCTGATCAATCAAAAGACTATAACCTTTACACTCTGACTTTGGACATTATGAATAAAAGGAGTCACAAATAGAACATTCATCTGAGTTGGTTTCAGGGGGCAATGTAGGAACTGTTTGTATATCGGAACATTCGAAGATTATTGTACACCGTAAGTATAAGTTGGTAAATTTTTAAAAGCCAATTCTTTGGGGGCAATAGTATAAATTTTCAAAAGCAGTTGCATTTTCGTGTGCGTGACAAAAACATCCTCAGGATGCCAAATGTTATACTGGATGTCATATTCAGGAATGGTTTTTTTTGCAGACCAAGGGACAAGTCGTACTCATATTTTTAATTTTTTTTTACATTTCTGTTTCTGAAGACTTGATTTTATCTTTTTAATCTGAGTTTTCAAAAGCTTGTCTGCATTGCTGCAGAAATGCCACTTACTGTTAGTGGTATGATTATACCAGTAATATTTTTATGAACTCTTTTTTTAATAAACACTGGAAGTTGTAAATATTTCTATTTCTGAAATAATGCAGTAAACTATACTGGGAATTCAATCTGCTTGTTCTGTTTTGATGCTATAAATTTGCTCGGATTTTTTTTCTTCCACCAGGAAAAGAGAAAGATTCCCAGACAAGTAGAATTGAATCTGATGTGCCAAAAGTTCCGAAAAAGATTGTGTCTGGAAAGAAACAGGCTACTGGCTTTGAAGTTCCATGGTAAGCCTTCCTCCATCTCAAGGGGCTCCTGTATCACTCTTCCTTTAGAATGAGCATGTCACTAGATTGCTTTTGCATTTTTAATAGAGATTTTATCTTGTAAGGCACAAGACTACGTAACATAGCTTCATTTTTGACTCATAATTGCTTTCAGAAGAGGGCATCTTGCATTTGTAAGTTTAAAAAATTCTTTCACTCTGAGTAGCACAGAAAGAACAGCCAGCCACTTCATTTTAAACACCTGCTTCATATGCTAAACTTTCTGGAAGTTAATTTAAAACATAACTTTGCAAATTGAATTGTTGCAAGTTAAGTTCGTTGGGGTATAATCATTCAAAGGGGGCAAAGAAGCATTTATGGCTTTTGTCTGTAAGCCCATGGCTGAAATACTGGCAAGTGTTTCTTAGCATGCTCACCATACCTTGGCCCTGACTCTGTTTTCCATTTTTTACATTTTCTGTGGATTGGGTTCTAACTTAATGCTCCTTAAATGGAATTACCTTTTGTTCATGGAAGAAGAGTTGGGCTTAGAGGATCCCTTTGATTCACAGCTGTCTGCCCATGAATGGGCAGAACCTCTATTAATGGAGGACTAAGGAACTGATACCCATGGCTATTTGGTGAGCTCCCATGAGTCCTATCCATGGCCTCAGAACAGCCATAGGTGGGGTTGCTGGGGGTATTTCTGCAGTGCCTTGACATTAAATGAGGTCCCCAGTAGGGTTGCCACTTGGCCTTTCTCAGTGTTGGGGGAGGATTTGCCCTACAGGAATCCAGTGGGAACAACTAGTGTGGCTCTCAAACGCCCTGAAGCACATCCCAGTTGCTGATGCAACAGGGAAGCATCATCTAGCAATGGGGAGGTCAAAGAAAGAGAATCAGCCATGCAGGTTCATAAATGACCTGGAGATGAATAAGCAGCAAGATGGCCAAGTTTGTGGATGATACAGAACTTTTCCAGCTGGCGAAAACCAGAAGGGATTGTGAAGAGCTCCAGAAAGATCTCTCCAAGTTGGGGGAATGGGCAGCAAAATGGCAGATGCGTTTCGACGTGGACAAGTGTAAAGTGATGCACATTGGGGCAAAAAATCAAAACTTCACCTATAGGCTAATGGATTCTGAGCTGTCTGTGACAGCTCAGGAGAGAGATCTTGGGGTGCTGGTGGACAACACGATGAAGGTGTCAACCCAGTGTGCGGCAGCAGTTAAAAAGACCAATTCCATGCTTGGGGTAATTAAAAAAGGGGTTTAGAATAAAACAGCCAATATTATTATGCCATTGTACAAATCGACGGTAAGGCCACATCTAGAGTATTGTGTACAGGTCTGGTCACCACATCTCAACAAGGACATAGTGGAGCTGGAAAAGGTACAGAAGAGAGCGACAAAAATGATTACGGGGCTGATTTGGTAAATGGTTGTCTGTGGCCAACTACTGGCTTATTACTTTTTCTTAATTTTGACAGTTTAAGGGATATATAAGAATGGAATGTTGTTCATTCTGTAAAATTGTGCAGCTTACTTCTTCTAAATCCATGGTCTTTCTCTAGTGTAAATACTGAAGAGAATGGGCCTAACACTTTCCCACTACAAAAAGGACATTCAGCTGGAGATGCCAATGCCAACCTGGGTGCAGCTGAGGTTCTGTCTAAGCCAACTCTCCCACCCCAGACTGTTCAGACATCTGAAGAGCAAACCATGGCACCGACTCCAGTGAAAAAGGCTGGAAAAGCAAAACAGCAAATAGATGTGAAAGCCGAGTTGGAGAAGAGACAAGGAGGAAAGCACCTGCTGAACCTTGTGGTAATAGGTAATATCTCTTGACTGGGTATCTACATGGTTTCTTTCTTTTTCCACTAGTGTATTCTAATTTGTATCCATCAGTGATAATACTTTGATTTTCTTACTTTAGGACATGTTGATGCTGGAAAAAGTACTCTGATGGGTCACTTGCTGTATCTTCTGGGCAATGTGAACAAACGCACTATGCACAAATATGAGCAGGAATCCAAGAAAGCTGGAAAGGCATCATTTGCCTATGCTTGGGTCTTAGATGAGACGGGGGAAGAAAGAGAGAGGTGAGCAAAATATTGTCTTGGCTAGTTGAATTATTTATTTATTTATTTATTTTTATTGAATTATTAGAAGAATCATTGTCAATTGATACTTTTTTCATTGTGGATAAATGTGATTGAGGTCCTCATTTGTAATGCTATAAAAGCATTCCAAGAAATATCATTTTGTGGACCCAAGACACAACTCACTATAGAGCAGTGTCCTGCAGAGAGTTTAGGGGGTTCTGCATATAGAAAATTTCCTTATTAACTTGCCTGTGGAGAACCTTTTGAGCTTTTGCCTTGCAGCTTCTGTACATTATGCAGGAGTCATGTTCTTGAGTACATGCAGGGTTCTGGATAGGCTTGTTGTGTCTCAGTATAGCCCCAAGTGAATGGATAGACCTGTTGGGCTCCACCCCTACTCTATGTAATGAAGTATGTTTTAGAATACCTGTAACCTTCTTCTGTTGGGTGTAAATTGTATGAAGTGGAAATAACTTCCTCTAGAAGACAGGTGGGATGTAGATGACATAAATATTTGGTAGTGACTGCACCATGATGTGGAAAGAATAATATGAATGCACTTATCACAGGAGAGTGCTGTTACAGCCAGCGATGGGAACTTGATTCTTCATTACTCAAGTCATGAAAATCATGGGCAAGTCATAGGCATCACTAACTCGCATGCAACTCAAGACTTAGGCCAGTGACACAGAAATGAGTCATGACTCATATAGACTTGAGTCACAAAGACTTGCTTTTTGTGTGCCTGCAATTTGGTTTTGGGTATGTGTGCCTGCTGGGTTACTTTCTTTGTTGCTTCCGGATCATGCCAAAAACCTTGTGAGCGATTCAACCGCAGCATATGTGATGGGAGGGGTGGGGAATATAGGGGAGGAGACAAGCTTAATGAGGCTGAAGGGAGGAACCTGAAGAAGGTGGGGGCAGCCAGAATGCAAGGAAGGGGGGCTCTTGGCCATCATGAAATAGATGATTGGGTGGATGAATGATAAATGACCTGACTCTTTTTTTCCCTGCTGGATGAGGGAAGGGAGGAGCCCAATGGACGGGGAGAGGGCTCTTGTAATAGGAAAAAGTGGCTGGATACAAGCCCAGGGAGGGGGCAAAGGAGGCAGACAAACTGGGAGGGGGAGTGTTTCCTTGTGATAGAAGAGGAATGCCTTCAAACCACAGCTTTTGTTTATGTAAATAATATGGTGGTTGAAGTGAAGGACTTCAAAACATCGCTGACTGCAGATAAGATGGGAACATCAGAGGTTAAATGAGAACTCTGACATGTACACACATACCAGCACCACCATTTTTTTCTGTGGAATTGCGCCTCACTCACACCATGACCAATTCCTCACAATGACCTTTATGTTTAGGTAGAATCTCAGCTACTACCCAGGTGGCTCACATATTGTAGAGTTGTGATGGCACGAGCTGTGACTTGTGAGCCAACTCGAGTCACGGACATCACTGACTTGCATGCAGTTTGGGACTCGGGCTCAATGACTGGAGCGCATCCCTGATTATAGCCATATTAGACATGGACATATAGACATATTAGACATTTCTGGGCAATCTCCTAGTTCCGTGTTTCTCAAACCTTTTAGCACTGGGACCCACTTTTTAAAATGACATACTATTGAGACCCACCTAGTTTTATGAGACTTCAAAAAAAAGGTGATCTAGAAAGAAATAATATTTTTATTTATTAACTTACAAATATTTTATTTATTTAACCCTCAATCACAAAAACCCTCAATCCATTTCTCATAAAGAAGCAGCCTTAATAAATAGCCTTAAGACTTGAGGGGCTTAGTTAGATGTACCAGCCTTTATTTGCCCCCCCCCCCCACTGCCTGTCACTGATGGAAAAATACATACCAAAAAAGATCCTTAAACTTTTATCTCCCTATATTTACACAAGCTTGCAACACAGCTCTTAGCAGCTGTCTGATATTTGAATAGCCACAAGGCTTGGCAATTAATTATCTTTCCAGAATAGCCTCAGGGCTTGTGGCTCTGTGGGACCCACCAGAAATCAGGTCACAACCCAAAGTTTGAGAAATGCTGCCCTAGTTTATCCAAAAGATTGGTGTATGATTTTTTTGGCCTAGTTCAGTCAATATGCATACTAAAGTTGGGAAACTGATGTGTAAAAAATTGATGTATGTAATTTTCTTTTTAGGGGTGTGACAATGGATGTAGGTATGACCAAATTTGAGACGAAAACAAAGGTGATTACATTGATGGATGCTCCTGGTCATAAAGACTTCATTCCAAATATGATCACAGGAGCTGCCCAGGTAAACATTACACACTAAATCAAGATAGTAAGAATTTTAATGTTTTAGCCCTTTCATCCATGCACTTGAGGTCATGTTTTTTAAATGGGGTCCTCCTCCCCCTTTAAAGGCAACTAATAGCAGAAATGTTCTGGTCTGCTCTGGAGGTGTAACTGAGCCTTCATTGGAAAACAGGGTTGGCCGTCCATGAGTCCAACTTGAAGCTGTTTCCTAAGGCAGCAAATTGGCAGGGGGTACCCACTCTTGTCCACCTACTTGCCTCTACTGATTCTCCCTGGTTTGGAAAAGGAAGAGGGGGACAATGTGGAAGAGAAAAAAAGCAGTGGGTTGGAGGACCAGAGGCTGTCACAGTGCCAGGAAAGGGGGGCTGCATTTGGCATGCTCTCTCAGGTGCCAGGAGCTCTTGGTCCAGCCCTGTTATAAAACATGTTTTCTCAATGTAGCTACAACGGTGGATTTTTGCTTTGGCTGACTGGAGCAACTCAAGAAAACATACATTTTTAGGATAAGAGAGAGAGAAACTAAGGAGGGAAAGGATTTCTACCTATGCTTTCACATTGTGCATAGCCAGCGGGTAGCAATGGGCAAATAAAATCACTTGGAATTGTGTTGAAATTCCATTTAATGGCTATTCTTCCCTAGGCTGATGTGGCTATATTAGTTGTGGATGCCAGCAGAGGGGAGTTCGAAGCAGGATTTGAGACTGGTGGGCAGACACGAGAACATGGGCTCTTGGTTCGTTCTCTTGGAGTAACTCAGCTGGCAGTTGCAGTCAATAAAATGGACCAGGTAATTTTCCCTGTTACTTCATTTTATTTTCTACTTGGTATTTACATTCATGGCAAATCAAAATCTGACTTTCTGGTTTAATATGTTGACCTGAGAGAGAGAGTATAAAACTGTAGAAAACGTGTTTCTCTTGGAAATTAAGCCCTAGTCTTTCTTTTGATGCTCTTTCTAAATTAGTCAAAATTACAAACATGAATTGTATTTTCCTTTTCAAAATAGGTTTTTTAAAAAATAAAAATAAAAAAGCTCCTCACCTGATCTATGCAGTGTGGTTTACATTCTTGTAAGTATGGTGTGACTTTACTTCGGTATCCACAGATTTATCTCAACGTGGATGCCAGGGCCCACTTTTAAAAGCACTGTAAAAGCAAAATTGCTTTCCCTACCTTTGCATGATCAACTCGCACTGTTTCTTAGCCTCCAGCACTATTCTAGGCTTGAAAGACCCAGTTTTGTGGAGGCTCCTGGCTCTTCCCATGGTCGCCCCACCCTGGGTGGATTCAGGAACCTCTGTAATACCTGGATGTGAGTCTTTCAAGCTTAAAAATAACACTGAAAGCTGAGAAATGGTGCAGTTTGACCGCATGAAGGTTGGGAAAGCAATGATGGTATTTTTGTTGTTGTTGCAATGCTTTAAAAGTGGACTCCTGTATGCATGGTGGACTCCGGTGTCCTCAGGTCTTGGTATCCATAGAGGGAGTCCTGGAATGGAACCCCTGTGGCTACTGAGGCCACACCTGTATGCAAAGGATGGCCTCCTGTTGGAAAGGATGTACAGTGCTAGCTATAGGACACTAGGGGGCAGCAATGTATTGTCCAGGAGGCAAAGATTCCAAGGCTACCTCTCTTGGATCTTTTGCCCTCTTTAACCTTAGAATGGATGCCCCTTCTGACTTCCTCCCCCCCTCCCCCGATCTTGCAAAGTCCTCTTTCTGACCAACCTCAGGGAGTTATGCCATGAAGTCCCACACACCCATGCAAAGGGAATAGCTCTAGGATTCCTTGTTCCAATGTCTACGGGCCTTGTACATGCTTCTAGAGTTGTACATACTTGTGAATTCTAAATATTTTTGTTTGAAACTTTTTTACAGCCTCTGGTCCTATTTTATTCCTAGCAGCAAAATAGCAGGGGATGGTGGGGTACAATCAGAACAAGGACCTGCCGTGATACTTACCTGCTTAACTTACATCCAAAGACCCTATTTTCCAACTTTTCCTTCATCTTGCAATATAATCGTTGCATTTTGTATCCTTTCGAAGGTTACCTCTGAGCTACATTTTAGTCTCATGTGGTATGCTGTAATCTCCTATCCAAACCTGTATCCCATTTTGATAAGAGAGAATTACTTGCCCATGGCTACCCTGAGAGTGTCATTATTGAGCATGTATTTAAACCTTGTATTGTCCCATCCAATGCACACTTTGTCCTGCCAGCATTGAACTTGGATTTTTAAACTAACTTTAACTTTAAACTAACTTTATTTCATTCTTAAGTATTAACTCAAGATTTCCCGTTTTTCTCTTTTTAAATAAGGTGGGATGAAGATGTTGTAGATATGTGGATTATTCATTAGATTAGTTGGTACAGTTCTTTGCTAGGTGGATCAGTATTACTCAAATGCATACATCTTAGTCCAGTACTATTTCTTGTGTTTTGCATTTCTTTTTTTGGGGGGTGGGGGGAGTATAAACACTACCTTGTAGTAACTGAGGTTTCATTAATATTGAAGACAGCAAAGGTGGGCTAAAAATCTTTTAAATAAACTTGCTCTTATTGTCTCAGATATGTCATATATTTTTATTATAGGTCAATTGGCAACAGGAAAGATTTTTGGAAATCACTGGCAAGCTTGGACAGTTCCTTAGACAAGCTGGTTTTAAGGTAAAGAAAACAATACACAATTCAAATCAATTAATGATTAATAATTTGTAATTAATTTAATTAATTAATTTGTATATCTCAATTAGTTTTAGTGTATAAGAAGATCCTGTCCACTTTTAATCAAGAGTCTTTAGAACTGTTTCAGACTAGTGATAAAAACAACCAGCTATCTGAGCATCCTTCACAACAGGCTCATGGTACAATTTGAGTTTTTGATTGTCTGTTGCCCTGAAAAATTATGCTGGGCCATTGTTTCTAGCACTAAAAGGCCTGATGCTTTAATTAAAGCATCTACTACTGGACCTCAGTAATCTGCAACATTTTCTCCAGTGCTCCTTAGCAAACTATGCCTTTCCAGTGATGGGTCCTATGCAACCTAGGGACCTATGGAACCATTGCTTGGGAGAGCAATGCTGGATTATTCCTGTTCTTGACCTCTCTGACTAGACGACTCCTTAGCTCAATGTGTGAATTTTAGGTAGGCTATTTTGCATAATTTTGTCTATACATTATATAATATCTCTGCTGGATTGGGCCAAGGCCCCATCTGGTCCATATAGATGCCTCTGTATCCTGCTGCCACTCCCTTGTACCTGGCATTCAGAGAGAGAGGCTAAAACTCAGAGGTTTCATCATGACTTGTGACAGACTTTTCCTACATAAATCAGTCTAATCCATCTTTCAAAGGCATCTAGGCAGGTGCTGTAACTGTGGCAAGGAGTTCCACATCTTAAATTATGTGTTGGGTAAAGAAATATTCCCTTTTGCCTGTTCTAATTCTCTCACTGGTTGATTTTAGTGGATGTCCCCTAGTTCTGGTATTGTATGAAAAGAAGTTCTGAAGGAAAATACTACTGGACAACCCCCCTCCCTGCAATATGCAAAAAAGCAAAATGCAAATATGCAAATGCAAAAAATATGCAATATGCAAAAAAGCGCATTGAAGCTTTTTATTGAGGAAAATGGTCTGTGCAGTGATGAGGTGAGCAGGATAGAAGAGATATTAGGTGCTGTTTTCCAGTATTTTCCAAAGCTACTTCTCATTTATCCTCCATGGATTGGAGACCTCATCAAGTGAACACCAGTAACTAATTTTAGCTTCCTATCTTGCTTGTATAAACAAGGAATCAAGATTGATTTGCAAACGCTTAGCAATGTTTTCTAATACTAAAAAATTACAGGCCACCTTCTTGTTGTAAATGATGCTCTTCTATCAACCAGGAATCGGATGTAGCTTATATCCCTACAAGTGGGCTTGGTGGTGAAAATCTTGTCACAAGAAGCCAGTCAAGTGAGCTAACCAAATGGTATGAAGGAAGATGCTTGCTAGAACAAATAGGTGGGTATATACTTCTAAGGTATTTTAAAACTGCCAGAGTACAGCTGGGGGAGTGCAGTAGAGACAACTTAAGTGGTTTAAAACTACTCTGACTACATTAATAGGACACATTGGTTATTTTCAGATTCTTTCAAGCCGCCCCAGAGGTCAGTGGATAAACCATTCAGATTATGTGTATCGGATGTTTTTAAAGGTTAGTAGTTAAGGTTCTTCACGTACTTTTACAAATGAAATTGAATTCAAATATTTCTTGATAATTTTGAGCAATTATAGTAAAAATAGTGATAAAGAATTGTCAACACGAGGTAAGATCTTTCGTCCCAGCCCAGGCTGCAATGCAGTTATATATGTGGCAAGGACATTGCGTAGTTTGTGGTGTTGTGCTAGTACATCACTTGTTATGCACCATCACTTAAGAACCTATTTGCAGGTACTCATTCATAGCATTGGTCATTGGAGGCATTTTTCTTGCCACTTCTGTTATCTTCAGAAAGTATACCTGCACACACAGTCCTTTATTTTTTATTGCTGCTTATGAGTACAGCATGTCTATGAAATTTAGCATATGTATCTCTGAAATTCAGTTACCCAACTTTTGAAGCTAGGAGAATCCCTACCTCAAAAAGAATAATAGGTTCACTGTGGAGAGAGGCTCCTAAAATGTAACGTCTATGCCATAGTTCAGTCCAGCCAGGACTATGCATATACTGTATGAAAGCTTGCAGGATGTTATGTAGTTTTGTAGTGCTCTGTAATGAGAGTAACTTGGGTGCATTTGAAGGTGTTCATACAGTGAAGAGAGAGAACTCTTGTGTATTGGTTGGATTTTTTCATATTAATGAAAATTTTTTAACATAATAGAGAACAGACAGACTTACAGTAGTTTCTTCTGTCCTATAATTCAGACCCAACAAGCAGCGGTATGGGGGGGGGGACAGAGTGGAAGGTGGAGAAAAAAGGCAATTTGTTTAAAGCTAATACCTTATTTTCTTATAATACCTTATAAGAACATGGTGCAAAGAGCTCTGAAACCAGTGTTACATCTTCATTGTGATGTAAAACTAATGATGTACCTATTGAACTTTATTGATGCTGAAAATACTTGAATAGTCTGCTTCACTAATGAGGACATTTATAAAACAGATTAAAAATGCATGTTACTGTTCATTTTCTTAACCAGCATATTTGTTCTAGATCAAGGATCAGGATTTTGTGTTACTGGTAAAATAGAAGCTGGTTTTGTCCAGGTTGGAGAGCGACTTCTGGCCATGCCTCCTAATGAGACTTGCACGGTGAAAGGTATAGTATACAGATGGATATATACTCTCAATTTGAAATTACTCTAAACATTTCAGAAAGTTAAAATGGTCAAATGTGAGTCAAATGGCTCTTGCTACCAGAAATACTGCATTTTAAGAATCAAAGTATATAGAATTTATTTGTTGTTCAGTCGCTAAGTCGTGTCCGACTCTTCGCGACCCCATGGACCACAGCACGCCAGGCCTCCCTGTCCTCCACTAGCTTCCGGAGTTCACCCAATTTCATGTTCATCGCTTCGGTGACACTATCTAACCATCTCATCCTCTGCCGCCCCCTTCTCCTTTTGCCTTCAATCTTTCCCAGCATGAGGGTCTTTTCTAAAGAGTCCTCTCTTCTCATCAGGTGGCCAAAGTATTGGAGCTTCAGCTTCAGCATTTGTCCTTCCAGGGAGCAATCAGGCTTGACTTCCTGTAGGATGGACCGATTGGTCCTCTTTGCAGTCCAGGGGACTCTCAAGAGTCTTCTCCAGCACCATAATTCGAAAGCATCTATTCTTCGGCGCTCTGCCTTTCTTATGGTCCAGCTCTCACAGCCATACATAGCTACTGGGAAAACCATAGCTTTGACTATGCGAACCTTTGTTGGCAGGGTGATGTCTCGGCTTTTGATTAAGTTGTCTAAGTTCGCCATAGCTTTCCTCCCAAGAAGTAAACGTCTTTTAATTTCATGGCTGCAGTCACCATCTGCGGTGATCTTGGAGCCCAGGAAGATAAAGTCTGTCACTGCTTCCATTTCTTCCCCTTCTATTTGCCAGGAAGTGATGGGAGTGGTGGCCATGATCTTAGTTTTTTTAATGTTGAGCTTCAAGCCAATTTTGGCACTTTCCTCTTTCACCCTCATCAGCAGGTTCTTTAAGTCTTCCTCACTTTCTGCCATTAGAGTGGTGTCGTCTGCATATCTGAGGTTGTTGATATTTCTCCCAGCGATCTTGATTCCAGCTTGTGAATCATCCAGCCCTGCCTTCCTCATGATGTACTCTGCATATAAGTTAAATAAGCAGGGTGACAGGATACAGCCTTGTCGTACTCCTTTCCCAATTTGAAACCAGTCGGTTGTTCCATGTCCAGTTCTAACTGTTGCTTCCTGGCCCACGTACAGGTTTCTCAGAAGACAGATAAGGTGGTCTGGTACTCCCATCTCTTCAAGAACTTGCCACAGTTTGTTGTGATCCACACAATCAAAGGCTTTAGCATAGTCAATGAAGCAGAGGTAGATGTTTTTCTGGAACTCTCTGGCTTTCTCCATGATCCATCGAATGTTGGCAATTTGATCTCTAGTTCCTCTGCCTCTTCGGAAACCAGCTTGTACATCTGGTAGTTCTCGATTCACATACTGCTGAAGCCGAGCTTGTAGGATTTTGAGCATGACCTTGCTAGCATGTGAAATGAGTGCAATGGTGCGGTAGTTTGAACAATCTTTGGCATTGCCCTTCTTTGGGATTGGAATGTAAACTGATCTTTTCCAGTCTTGTGGCCACTGCTGGGTTTTCCAAATTTGCTGGCATATGGAGTGCAGCACATTGACAGCATCATCTTTTAAGATTTTCAGTAATTCCACTGGAATGCTGTCACCTCCACTAGCTTTGTTGTTAGTGAGGCTTTCTAAAGCCCACTTGACTTCACACTCCAGGATGTCAGGTTCAAGCTCAGTGACCGCACCATTGTGGTTATCAGGAACATTGAGATCGGCCTTATAGAGTTCCTCTGTGTATTCTTGCCACCTCTTCTTAATCTCATCTGCTTCTGTTAGGTCCTTGCCGTTTTTGTCCTTTATTGTGCCTACCTTAGCATGAAATTGTCCTTTGACATCTCCAATTTTCTTGAAAAGATCTCTAGTCTTTCCCATTCTATTGTTTTCCTCTATTTCTTTGCATTGCTCATTGAGGAAGGCCTTCCTATCTCTCCTTGCTGTTCTCTGGAAATCTGCATTCAGTTGGGTATATCTTTCCCTTTCTCCCTTGCTTTTGGCTTCCCTTCTTTCCTCAGCTATTTTTAAAGCCTCTTCAGATAGCCACTTTGCCTTCTTGCATTTCTTTCTCTTTGGGATGGTTTTAGTTGCTGCTTCCTGTACAATGTTACAGACCTCCGTCCAAAGTTCTTCAGGCACTCTGTCTACCAAATCTAAGCCTCTAAATCTGTTTGTCACCTCCACTGTATATTCGTTTGGGATCTGATTTAGGTCATACATGGAGGGCCTAGTGCTTTTCCCTACTTTTTTAAGTTTAAGCCTGAATTTTGCAATAAGAATTTATACAGTATATTAAAAAAAACCAACAACAATGTAGAAGAGACTAGTGATTGTGATCTATTATTAAATAATTGGCATAATGACAGAACAAAGTCCGATGTAAGGAAACACATGCTCTAGAGATATGTCAGCAGCTTGGCTACTTGGGAGCAAAGATCCAAGTTTACTATATTTATAGTGTTCTTCTTATTACTGTTCTTTACAGAGGTCATATTGCAAAACAATTAAACAGTTAAACAGTATGTAACTAGATTGGGCTTCCATGCTTTTTCTTTTACAGTTCAGGAAAATTGAATATTTTATATTGTGAATGTCTTACAATACAATCCTGTATATGTCTACTCAGAAACTGAGTTCAGCAGGCCTTACTCCTAAGTGTGTGTGGATAGATCGGATTGCAACTTTAGTAAACAATATTATTTTCACAAACAAGGCTTTTTAACTGCTTTGAAGTGCTTGGATTTAAAGTCTATGTATCCCCAAACCGGGGAGTAGGGTAGGAGGGGATGGAGAGAGAAATCAAAGACTGCCAACATGTTTGACCGTGTTGATCAGCATGCTGCTATGTTTAAAATAATCCTGCAGTCAAACACAACTGGTGTTCTTAGATTAACTGAAGTATCAGCAGAACACTTTAAAAAATTTCTTTCTTTTTTTTAGGTATTTTTATCAGACACATAAATGCTTTAAAGCCCTCGATCTATGCGCATCAATTTATTTTGAAATACATACATTTCAAAAATGCAAGAATTCCTCAGTAACTCTTGTATATGATGTTGATGTCTTCTAGTACTGAGTTCGTTGTGCTGCATAGAGCGCATGCTTTTTTATCACTATTTTGAAAGTGAGCATAAACTCATATGTTGAAAAATGAAAGCGGGTACCACTGAGACAGTAGAACAGCCGAAAGATTGCAGACAGGTTGTTGAGTGCTTGGCAAAGTGTTCAGTCATACTTTCAAAATCGACATCTCCGCAGTGTGACACTCACACAGTCCAATGCCATGACTTGCGGAAACCTCTTATGAATAGGCAAGGTGGCTTTAGATCGTGGTAGCTCCTGAGAAGACAATGTTGTTTTTCTGAGGTTTTAGTCAACAGCTTTTACTATCACCTCATTCATATTGAAAACTGATGAGTAGTGGTTGATACAGCAGTATTGGCACAAACAGAACTGCTTGTAGCTGTTAAACCAAGGGAGTTCAGTGTTTAGTTCTGGTTTTACTCATTTCTAGGAATTGCCCTACATGATGAACCGGTGGATTGGGCTGCAGCAGGAGATCACGTTAGTCTCACTTTGACTGGCATGGATATCATCAAAATCAAGTGAGTGCAGAAAGGAGCTTGAGTCTAAGCAACAGTTTATATTTAATGAGAAGTTTTTTAACCGTTTGCTGTCTAATCAGTGGTTTACCGGTCGTGGAGGGAGGGTGTGGGAGCTTGGCTATTTGGACCTTTTAACCCAGAATGCTGCAGATCACCTACTTTGCATGCACAAACCAATGAAAAACTGCCAGAGTGTGATCTTAATCAGAAAACCTGGTTAAAATGTAAGATGTATCCAGTATTTCTTACATTATATACCGGCAAAACATTTATCTGAATATTTTAGATGGCACTAGAATGTGTACTCAGTATACATATGGATCACATACAAATTTAGTTGAAAATGTTCCCTGCCCCTTCTGTACAGCACTGCCCTCTGGAAGAGAGAGAAAGGGCAAAGGGAGAGGGTAGGGCTCAAAGCAGTAAGTTATGTTTATGTTCAATAGCATAAAAAAGATGAGGCTATGATGGTTAAAAAAACCTGGTCTCCGTGTTTCTGCACCTGTGTAGAAAAGTTAGACAAAAGTCAAAACTGGCACACCCTATTTTGTTAAGACCCATCCTGCTGAAGATGTTTGAGGTTCATTCCACAAAGACCCAGGAGAATAGTTTGCAAATATCATCACAACTGGAGAGAAGAGAAAAGGGATCATGCCCCTTTCTTAATTTAGATGTGGGCTGTGTGTGGAGTGGATCAATTTGGATTGCTACATGCAAAGGTTCAGTGGCCCCTAGACTCAAATTCCTGCTGTTCTATTTTGCTTCTACACTAGCTTAGTTTTGACCATGTTTTCTAGAGGTCTAATGTTGTTGGAACTTGTGCCTTATGTAAAACGTAACCAATGGCAGCACCTGTTTTTGCCCTAGTAGATAACTTCTGTCTGCCAGAATCATCATGTGAAAGATGGAAAACTAAAACTATGAAGGAGCTGACACTATTTAAATATTTTTATTCTGCATGTCTTGCTCTAACAGCATTTAAAATAAAACAACAACAATTAAAAGCCATATAAAACCCAAACACCACTTGAACTTGGCATTCAGAGTAGCACTGAATTGCATAAGGCAAAGTCTTATACTAGGGGCATTTCTTCTAGGGTCCCTTTCCGAAGCACTGCTGCTGTCATTAAGGATCAAGTTGCTGTCTAGGTGCAATCATCTCTCCCTGATATAACCTGTGGACGAGGGCAGATTGATCACCCTGAAGCAAAATGGCAACATCCTGCAACAAGCCAAGTGCAGGCAGTGGGATGAAAGTAGCTTCTGTTAGTTTGCAGTACATCTTCTAATGCTAGTGCTTCATACAATCATGCAAAAGTCTGTGAAAATCTATCATCTATACATAGACAGACTTGTTTCTTAATCCTTCCTCTTGCAGTGTTGGCTATATCTTTTGTTGTCCCAAGGAACCTATTAAAGCCTGCACGCGATTCAGAGCTCGGGTCCTCATTTTCAATATTGAGATCCCTATCACCAAAGGATTCCCTGTGAGTCTGGCATTGTCTTTGTTTTTAAAGGGTCTCCTGGGGATTTGAGTATTTTAAGGCATTATTTTTTTATTTTTATTTTTTTGGTGGTGGTTGTCATTGGGGTAATGCACAGTGATATTCTTTCCTTTGTTTTCTGAGCAAGTAGAGTAAGGGAATTGAAATGGTGTTCTGGGACAAGATAACTCTATTTCTTACAGTGAATCTTGTATTGGCCATGGCATTGAAAAAGACAGGCATGCTACTTGAGACAGAAGAAAAAGGGGCAGGTGGATTGCACAATTAAAAGATTGACCAATATTATAAGGGGGACAGTTAAAAGGACTTTTTGAATATTGCAAAATGCATCAACAGGCTTTTCAGGAATTATCTGTTTCACCTACTGAAGAGCATGATCACTGAATACCAACTACTGTATTGTTTTAGGTGCTCTTACATTATCAGACAGTGAGCGAGCCTGCAACTATTCGACGACTGTTGAGTGTACTTCACAAGAGTACAGGTGAAGTCACAAAGAAAAAACCTAAGTAAGTATTTCATGATGTAATTTATTAATTTCAGTTGAAAGGCTTGAAAAACAACTCTCTGTCATTTTGCAACCCCTCCCCTTTCTTGATTTCATAAGAGCCATCCCCTAGATCAAAATAATACGCTGCAGGACTTGGTGGGAGCCTTCTCCCATCCAGCTCCCCCCCCCCCATTTTTTCAGCTGTCTTTCACAGACTGAGACTGAGTACAATCCTAACCTGGATTTAGGCCGGCACAGTTAGGCCAGCAAAGTTTGGCTGGTACAAGGACCACCCTAAAGCGCGTTTGGACCACTCTTGGAGTCAGGGCGGATGATGTACGTTTGTGGCTTCTCTGAGAGTGGTCCAAACATACCTTATGGTGTCCCTTGTGCCAGCCAAACTTTGCTGGCCAAACTGTGCTGGCCTAACTCCACATTAGGATTGCGCTCTGAGACTGAGTCCCATTTGGCTCACTGGGCTTCAGTGTAAACATGCCTAATATTAGGCTCAAGGCACTTGGTTTGAACCTTTTCTCTCCCACAAAAGGTCCAAGATGTGGAAATGTTTATCCCTATCTTCCTGGCAGTAAGTCTCACTTGACCCTATGGGTCTTCTTCAGTGTTTCATGGTGTTTCCAGTCCTCTTGACTCAGCTCTTCTCCTCACTTTAATCTCCTCCCCTCCCTGGGCTTCAATTCGACCTGGGGTCTCCAACCTTTTTAGCTAGAGGGCCACATCAAATTTCTGAAACAGTGTCGAGGGCTGAATAAGTAAATAAATATACATAAACTTAAATACATTAGAGACAGAACTAAGATGAATGAATGTGCTCAAAGTTTCAGGATTACTCCAGGCACCAACACACACCACAGAAATATAGCACACACTTTAATGGACTCCCATTCCCCCACCCCACAAGCAGCTTACTTATATGCGCTGGAGTGAACATCTCAGAACCGGCAGATCACAGGAAACACCCAGAGCATGTTCTGAGGCCTGGGGTGGCCTCCTTGACCCTCAGAAAGCCATCGAAGGCCTTCAGAGGGCCTAACAACATCACTTCCAGGTCTTTGAAAAAACTAGGCAGTGGCTATTTTTGCCCTTCTGAAGGCATTCTGATGGCCAGGGAGGCTTCACACGGCTTCCTTAGCCCTCAGAATACCCTCCGCACACAACCGGAGCATAGCTTGGAGGGTGTAGACCACGCCAGCAAGTAAGGAGGGCCAAAGTCTCATAGGAAACCAGAGCCTTGCCACGGGCCAGGTAGAGGCTCTCTGGCTCACATCAGGCCCCCGGGCCTGGGTTTGGAAACCCCTGAATTAGACTATAAACTCATTCGAAGTAGCATCCTGATTAAAATTTCTGCTGTCCCAAGCTGCTTCTACAAATGGAAGGAGCGTTCTGCTAATGCAAATTATCCTTTATGTCCTTATCTGAATGGAATGTGCCCTCTGCTCACAAAGGGAGCTTTCAATGGCTGAACTGTTAGTCAGGATGCCACCCTTGTTCTGTGGGAGTGCAAATTTAAGAGTTGGAGCACCCAAATTGAAATTGGACTGAATTTAGGCAAAACTGATATGACGGTGTAGGAGCAGATTTCTCATATTGCTTTAGAAAGGTAAGGCACAGTTTGTCCATTTCAACTTCAAACGTCTGCAACATATGTGCATGTTGTATGCCCTTTCAGTGTAATACCATTGAGGGGAAGTTATTTTTTTTTCATTATAGGTGTCTGTCTAAAGGACAGAATGCTTTAATAGAACTGCAGACACAAAGGCCTATTGCTCTTGAACTTTATAAAGACTTCAAAGAACTTGGAAGATTTATGTTGCGCTACAGTGGATCCACCATAGCAGCAGGAGTTGTCACAGAGGTATGGGGTGTGTGTGTGTGTGTGTGTGTGTGTGTGTTTTATAAATGCTAATTATGAAATAGGTGTGTTCTATGCAGTGGGGTCGCAATTCATATTGGACAGCTACTATTTGGATAAGCAGGCCTGAAAATGCATCAGTTTACTTAATGTGAAGAAATCTTAAACACAGTATTTAGATAATGCTTTTGTTTCTTTTTAGATTAAAGAATGATAGTTATGCCAGGACTTCTGCCAGCCAGTCAAATGAAATCATTGTCCAAGTACGTGTATGGAAGAATCCAGTTGTAGCTGTTGAAGGAACAATGGCAACTACATTTTGAAGAGAAGGAAGCAACGTTTTGGGTGTTTTGCAAGGATGTTTGAAGCTATACAGTTGCTGCAAAACAATGTGCTAACCGAAAAATACTTCAGTTGCACTTCCTCATTGCACAAATTCCAGTATATTCCCCATCGAAAACCTCAACTCTGTCGGTAGCTCTAGTGGACCTTTTATGAAAAATTGATCAGAATGATGTATTAAAGGATGGTGACTCATCATGAAAAAACTTGTTACTTCCAGCCTTAAACTTTGTTTACAGTTTTTTTGGAGCTGCTTACTTGCTGCACATTTGATGAAATAACTTCAATTGGGCTAAAGTATCCAAGGGTTTTATACAAGTACATTTTTCAAAACAACTCTCATTTCTTTCCATTTCAAAACATTATATAACGCTGCAGCCAGGAAATTAATTTCTTCCCATCCTAGTTTTATTTAAAGTTTTATTTGTGTAGACACAGTTTGTCTAATAATGGCTAATTTTATTTTTAAAATTGTAGACATATAATAAAGTAGATTGGTCTGAGCATAATATTTTGTCCTTTCAAGTTGTCGTTTATACATAAAAATGGGGACAGCTGGCCATAATGGGAGATCAAAATTATTCCTGTTCCTTTAACATAATGAACCAAAGGATATTTTTGTTTTTTTAAAACCGTAGGTATTGCTCCTTGGTGGTAGGTACCTATTACTTAAGGTCTATACTTATTGTAGTTTTCACATCTCGGAAATAAAGCTGGTGGAAGTGCACAAAGTGCAGGTTAGACAATTGAGGTGGCAAAGAATGAGAGACAGAAGCTAGCCTGGTGAGCTTGGCAGACACCCCCTGAGCACTCCCAATTCCACTGGCCTGTTCCGTTGCTGAAATGGAGGTGTGTGAAGCACATGCTAGCCTAGGAAAGCCTGGTGGACATCTCCAAAACACCCAAAGCCATACTAGGATCACCATCATCTATGCAGTCCATCATTGACTGAAAGGCCGTTGCACAGCGCATACCTGTACGTCTATAGCTGGATAATTCACGTACTGTAAAATATTTCCCACTCATTTTGCTTGGCATTACAAGCCATCTGTTTCTTCGTAAAATTTTGGAAAATGGTCTAAACAAAACAATTTTCTCTTTGTTTTTGTCAAAAGCCTCTTAAAGCCTTTTGACAAAGTTTGGGGAGTTGTATGTATGATCTCAATTTCATTCCTCCACTCTAATCCCTTTCTGCTGAAAAGGTATTTGAGCTGAAAGGCAACAATTGGCATTGCATCCTTACATAGGTTGCCGGAGTACAACACTGTGCAGCATCACATGATAAAAATATGGCACTGAGGCTCTGCACCAAACCTGATTGTGCTGAAGGATAAGAAATTGCTATTAATGTACATCTTTCTAATAATGAATTCTACTTGCTGGGGTGTTGCTTACAAGAATGCAAGAAATGAACCAGCAACAGGAAATGTCTCCAAATGAGCACCTGGGATGAGTTTTTCAGATGCATGTAAACGCTTTGTTTTATCAGAAGTGTGTGTGAGATTGCTTTAATGTTCTAGCAGGAAAAATAAATCCTATGGCTCAGATAGTCACTGGCGTAGCTAACGAAAGTGTAGCCTGGTGCGTAGGGCACAATGATGTCCCAGAAGTGACATCACAACAGGCAGTGAAATCACAGTTGTATTTTCATTTCCTTGGGTTTTTTTTTTGCTATAACGTTTGATAGAGTACATTGGAATATCTGTATATTCCAGTGCAGATTGTTTCATTGTACTCAGCATTGAATTACCTTTCCAGTGATATATTACATGATGGTATTATTTGTACTTAAAAAGGTTTTCACAATTTTGGCCATTAGTGTCCAGCTCAGCTTATTGCCCAGTGCAATTGCACCCCCTGCACTTCTTTATCTTCGCCCCTGCAGACAATCATGTAGTTACAGGGCAGGAAGAAAAAACCGGATGTTAAAACCCATAACAACAAGGGCCCAGCATTAGAACAATGGAGAAATGGTCTTTGTTTCCTTTTATCTCTTGTTCATCCTTCCCTGAGGTTTATTTCTTCTCTTCCACCATTTTGTTTCCTTGTTGGATTTAAGATGGACTAAAAAGTAATCCAACCCATCCTCTTGGCTATAAGTTCAGGCTATGCTGTTCCAAAACCTGTGTCTATGACTAAGCAGAGGGCTTGCAGGACATAGATGAAGGTGACTCATGCAAGCCAAGCCAATGCACTCCCTAGGGACAAAAAAATAAAACTCCTTGGCAATGTGGCTGGGCAGCCATGGTTGGGGGAATAATCCCTCTTCATCTCCAAATATTGTGATCCAACTGTGATTATTATGTCAGTTTATAAAGGAGATACGGATGGGGTGTGTTATATAATTATTCTATCATGGCCTATTTGGAGTGGGTAAAGGCCATTCCCATTCTTGATTTCCCATGAAATCTAGTTAATGGTTTTACAAGGAGGGAGGAGCTCAAGCTTGCAAGTGTAAACAGATCAGTCTGCAGTACGATCTGGAAGTTCAGCAAGAACATTTGGATACCACAAACTAAGTGACATTGACCAGCCCAATGGCTCGCTTGGTTTTGGAGAACTATATAGGAGGCCAATTTTTTCCTTGCTCCACATATTTAGATTCCTATGATCCATCCACTGGAGAACCATATTGCAAGGTACCAGACAGTGGCAGAGAAGAGGTGAGTTTGTGCTCTGATTTATAGCAACTCTTTTTCAAACTAGCAGAGCTATCGTCTATAGCACAGAAAATTCATACAAATTACTTGTCCACAATCAATAATAACCCCAATTTTCTTTTTTTTAAATGTTTAATTGATTTGCCAGTCTAAAACTGATAGCAGAATGGCATTATATTTTGCATACAATATGGGAAATTATTACAGATTTCAAGCACGGAATCTTTTAGGGTTTTAGTCTGAAGCTTTATACAAGTTGGAACCTAAAGGGCCTGTTTTCCATGCTTTATGAAGAAGCCTTACTTCTGCGGGACCCAAATGAACGTGTCCACTCTTAAGATCTGTTCTGCGTTCAGATTGATAAAGGTACCGTGTGTGTGTGTGTGTGTGTGTGTGTGTGTGTGTGTGTGTGAGAGAGAGAGAGAGAGAGAGAGAGAGAGAGAGAGAGAGAACACCATACTAAAGTGACCTGAAAAGGCAACCAATTATTGTTTAACTATATGCTTGGATTTCTCTGTCTCCCTTTCATCCTCAACCTTTAGCATTAAACGTCAGTTGATCAAATATTTGCTCAGCCCAGATAACGTGGCTGAAGTGTAACTAGCTGGCTTTGCTGAATAATGCTTCCCCCTCTGAATAACACTTCTGTGCTTTTGTAATTTGTTTCTTTATATAAGCAGGAGAGTTGGTTGTATATTGGATACACGGACAGCATTGTTGGTGCACTGACCTTCAGTCGCCATTTTAACTGTGTGTGTGTGTGTGTGTGTGTGTGTGTGTGTGTGAGAAATGGGTGGAAAGGTAATCTTGGAGATTCTTGCTGAAGGAGAAAGCACAGCAGTCCACAGTTCTTACCGAAACAAAGAACAAATGCAACTGACTCCATTGTAGGTGGTGTATGAGATTTGAAAATGAAAGACTGGGTGCAATCCTAACCATTTTTCCAGCACCGGGGGGGAAGTGCAGTATAGTTCTGAGGTAACAAACATTCCCTTACCTTGATGGAGGCCTCCATGACTGCACCCCCCCCTCCCCAGCTGCATGTTGCACCATATGCCCCATTGCACACATCATTGCATGATGCACAATATGCCAGTGCTGGAAAGTCGGTTAGGATTGCACCCTTAATTACAATTCCATTTCAGACAAATAGATCTAGCCATATCTAGCAGGTGCAAGGATAGGAGAAAATAAAGCCCCCCTGCTAATGTGAACCCGGCACTTTCCTTTTGCTCTACCCCAATGTAATTTTTTTCTAAGAGGACATGGTAAAGAAAGAGCAGGCCCAAAGAAGCTGCACTTCTTGGTCTCTCTCTAGGGCTTTCCCCATCAAAACAGCTGGTGCATGGACACATTACTCAGTATAAAGTTAGGAAGATGTTTGCCACAATCAGTTCTAAAAAAGTGCTAGGTCAATGTTTTCCAAACTGTAGGTTGGCACCCACCAGTGGGTCGTGAGCCAATTTCAGGTGCTTTGCAAAGCACCTAGAACAGCCATATTGAAGATAGGATGCTGGTAAGAGAAAGGGCTGTGTGGTTATTTTGCTTGTGTAAAGGTGGTAAATAGGCTTTTTACCTTCTGATTCACTTTGCTATTGGGAGATGGCTGAGAAATCACCCAACTTCTTGCTGCATTCTCAGGAAAGCAGCAGGCTCTGGCAACACAATGACGGCACTTCTTGCCATGGCATCTCTTCCGGTGGGTCCCGGATAGATTGTCATTCAAAAAAGTGGATCCCGGTGCTAAAACGTTTGAGAACCACTGTTCTAGATACATGCTGCAATACATGCCAAAGCATGCCAAAACATGCTGCAATCTAAAATGGAAATGGAAAGGCAAAAAGAGGAACCAAAATTTGAAACCTGCACAAAATGATGGCGTGTGCTGAAATTGGTGTAAGTGGTGATGTTGACCATGAGAACCTGCTGCAGCCGCTATTGAAACACCATCAACCTTCCTTGAAAGCTTGGTGAACAGTCCCATGAGAATCTCCACAGGCAGCCCCTAAGAGGGGTTTGACGCCCCCCTCAAGTAACTCCTCCCCATATTACCAGGTGGTAACTTGCAGAAAAAGCGTGCTCAGAGTCCTTTGTCTTCATCTTTGAAGAAAGCCATCAGTTCCCCACAGGCCCACTTGCTCTTAAGATGGGAATGTAAAATTCACCATTGGCTAATCTTTCAGAAATCTAAAATGTGAGGCAAAGGGAAGTGGAAGTGGGGGTAGTCAGGGACTTCCCCAGGAGCAGTGGGGCCAACCTGTGGTCCCCCCACTCGCCACACAGCTCCATAACGGAGCACATGTTTCGCATGCAAAGGTCCCAGGTTCAGTCCCTTGTCTGTAGCCTTCATGTCTTTCCTTGAACCTTCTTCAAATAAGCACATCACATCACGTCGCTCCAGCAGCAAACATGGTCCTTCCGACATGATAGCGTGTCTCAAAGTGCTCCTAGGAGCCCTGGGGCTTGCTGAGATCCCGCCAAGGACTCCATAAGCACACTATTAGTGGCCACCACTGATGGTGGTGCATGAGCTGGTGCTCTGCGGCTCTACTCCCCAAGACACTGTACTCGTGCTGGCAGGAGTTTAAAGGACTCTGGAGGCTGAAAGGTTTGAGACCCGCTGCTATACAGTATTTTGTCCAGAGTAACCACCTAGTGTTGCCTCATAGTAAGAGAGGCCCTGGCAATAGAGGCTCTTTCCTCCAAGGTACTGGTTCTCCCACCCCTGCAACCCTTCCCTTTAATCCTCAAGCAGTCCTGGGAGGTGGCTGAGGCTGCAATATGGCGCTCAACCAGTGGTGTCATTCAAATGATTAGGAACAGGAACTCACTTTTGATTGGCACTTGTCGGGAAGCCGGAACCAGCCACGGAGCCCATTAAGATCCGGAACGCCTGTTCTGGTCCGTTCCCCCTGAATGACATCACTGCGCTCGACCCAAGGTCACCCAGAGAGATTCATGGCTGAGCAGGAATTTGAACTTGGGGTTCCCGGATTCTAGCTTGGCACGCTTGTCCAGCAATTCTCAACCATTGGTTCACAGCACATTAGTGTGCTGCGAATGGTGTGCAGGTGTCCTGCCAGAGCTTGGGTATCATTTATTTAGTAGGGCCATTTGATGGAGGGCAGACCCAGACTCACCCTTCAGTCAGGTCTTGTTTGGATCGGGTCTGTTATTCTGCGTCAGCTTGTGCTAATGCGTTTTGTCATTTCTATATCTTAATGCTCATTTTTAAATGATAAAATAGATCCTTTAAAAGCTGAGGGTGTCCCTTATCCGTGTGCTGAGAGATGAAACAGGTCAAAACTGGGTGCTCTAGCCACTGCAGGACGTGGGCTTACATAGCCACCTTTTGGGAATTTAAACCAGCCTTCTGACAGAGGAGGTTCCAGGCTATTAAGTACTCTTGAAGCACATGCAATACTTTAAATTGAAAGCTGAGGGACTGCAGCTCAATGCTGCCACCTAATGTTAGAACTGTGTGTGACAAATTGGGAAGGCATCAAGGGCAAGGCATTCTCTGTTTCCTGGAAAAGGCAGTGAAACCCTCACAAAAGTATAGCTTTATTTCTGCTCTAGATATGGGTGTCTGGCTCAGACTTGGTTGGAGGATAACCTGAGCTGACTCTGACCTCCCAGACATGAGGAAGTGGGGCGTAGTCAACTGACTTCCCCAGGAGCAGCAGGGCAAACCTGTGGTTACCCCCCCCCCCCACCACACAGCTGTGGTGAATAGAAGAGCTCTTATGGTGCCACGTGTGAAGTGTGGCACCTGGAAATAGTCGGCGGTGACATTTATTACATCACCACTATCTGCTTTCAGGTGGCCCATTTTGGGCTTTTTGGAGGTAGGGGCAAGCAGGAGGGCCCGATGCAAAGTCGCTCTGCTTGCTCCAATTATTTACAGCCCACAGAGATTATGGCTGCAGCAGCAGTGTGCCCCTCCCCCCCCCCAAAAAAACCCCGTGGGGCCAGTGGTGTCATCTAAATGATTTAAGAACAGGTACTCACTTTTGATTGGCACGTGTCAGGACCCGCCCACCAGAAGTGATGTCATAAGCCAGAAGTGATGTCGTGGCAGGAAGTGACATGAAAAAAGCCCTTTTGGAGGCCTCAGACAATTTTAAACTGACCCAACAGTTGCAACAGTATTCCACAGCACCCCCAGAACATGTTAAGGAGGCCTGGCATCATGTTAAAGTGACCCAACAGTTCCAAAACCCCAGAGCAGCTCATTTTTCAGTGGCAAGGCAAGGCTCTGCTCGCTGCCTGCCTGGCTCTGAGAACGTGCAGGCAACTCAAACATGCAGGAAATTCAAATGTTGCAGGGGGCGGAGTCGACGAGTGGGCGGGCGAATGGGCGGGGCCAGCCATAATCCTAGAAACTGGTACTCGCGTACCCCCTGCATGACATCACTGTGTGGGGCCCACTGTGGTGACGTTGGTCACATTGGCTTAAGCCCGGCCCTGGTGGTAGTGGGAAGTTGTCCTGGGTAACAAAAATGCTCCAGAGGGCTCATGTATTTTCTTGCATATTCCAAAGATCAGCTGGAACTTTCAAAATAGGTTCTGGGGCAGACAAGCTCACACTTCCTCCTATCCCTCCTTTCATCATTTTCATGGGTGTATAATTTGGGTGGTGGTTCTGGTTCTGCTATGGCATCATGTGAAATGCATTGGTTGATTGTCTTTTCAAGGTAGAGGCTGCAGTCAAAGCTGCCCAAGATGCTTTTCCAGGGTGGTCTGCCACAAGTCCCCAAGAACGGTCCGCAATAATGAGCAAGTTGGCAGACCTTATTGAAGAAGACCTGGAGTCGTTTGCACAGGCAGAATCAAAAGACCAAGGTAGCCACATGGGGCTGTCTTCCCAGCTGTGAGGAGTTGAGACAATGGCTTAGTTAAAATGGATCTAAGTACCATCATCTAGGATATTTGGTTTGGGGGGGGGGAGGCTGGGTGACCATTGGAGCAATTAAACTTCATTTTGAAGTCTGCCTGCTTGATTACAATAGTGCTGCAGTTCCCAAACTGTGGGTCCAGGACTCACCAGTAGGTCATGAACCAATTTGTGGTGGTTCATGAAACTGTCAGGGCAGATTAGGCTAGTGTGTGCAACAAACAAGCTGCCACTTGGTTGTGGTGGTGGGGAGCACTACTGCCAGTGATGTCATCCAGGCGCGCCAGGAACTGGAACGCCCGGATGATTGGCAGCCCTCCGTCCCTATGGCGGAGGACAGCCACGCCTTCCTGCGCCTGGAATCGCTCCATTTCAGAGTGATTTGGACGCACGGGAGGGCCCAGGAACAGCTCGCCCGTCCTCGGGAGAGGCGGCCCAGCCCGGGCCCGTCTGTGGAACAAGCAGAACGCCGTACCGGCCCGTTCCGCCCAGATGCCACCACTGACTACTGCCCAATCACTGTTATAGCCACACCTCTGGGCCTCTAGGGGGCCTCTAAAAAGTTTGGGAACCCCACAATAGTGGGTTCTATGGGCTAGAAGCTGATATGCACATACAATCTAGTGACATCTAGATTAGACTATTGCAATGCGCTCTACATGGGGCTGCCTTTGAAGACTGTCCGGAAACTACAACTAGTACAGAATGCGGCGGCTCGGGTGGTTGCTGGGGCACATTGGTTTGACTCTGTCGAGCCACTGCTTCGGCGACTACACTGGCTGCCGGTTCTGTTCCGGGCCAGATTCAAAGTGCTGGTTTTGACCTTTAAAGCCCTTTACGGCTCGGGCCCAGGGTATTTGAGGGACCGCCTCCTCCCATATAATCCTACCCGTACTCTGAGGTCATCTGGAGGGGCCCTTTTGACTGTGCCGCCACTAGGAGAGGTGAGAGGGGTGGCGGCCAGATATAGGGCCTTCTCGGTGATGGCACCCCAACTTTGGAATACCCTCCCCTTAGAGCTAAGAACTGCTCCCTCTTTGGCGGTATTTCGGCGGGGGCTGAAGACCTTTTTATTTCAGCAGGCTTTTAGTTGCTGACAGGCTGGCTGGTCTTTGTATTCTTTTTATATTTCTATACTTTTTATGTCCATGGGATGATTATTGTATTTTTTATATTGTATTTTTATATTGTTTTTAATTACTGTTTTTAATTCTGTTGTTTTTATTTGTTTTAACCTGTTTTTTGTAATGCCGCCTTGAGTGCCTTCGGGCGGAAAGGCGGGGTAAAAATTCAATTAATAATAATAATAATAATAATAATAATAATAATAATACAATCTTTGTTTTTTACTTCCGCTTGAGAAGAAAACAGATGCTTGCGCCCCATGGGCAGAACACGTGCACGTTTTGGTGCTTGTCTCTGAAACACACACAAAAACACACAGTCTGCGTTTCTCTGGGTGGTGGTAGACTGCCCATATTGAGGTTTTTCTTTGCCTTTGAAACTGTCTAAGTCTAGGAACTTGCAAGTAGAAGAATATCCACACAGGGGAAATGCAAGTGGCCACAGAGTGAAGCCTTCAAAGGGCAGCCTACCTATAGTCTCTCTTTTGTCGTGCAATTTCGTTTTTGTTGAGATTTTTTTCTTTTTTTAAAAAAAGTTATTTATTAATAGAAATGGGTAAGGAAAAATGAGTACATGGGTAAGGGTTACAAAGGTAAAACACATCGGGTCTAATAGCGTTGAGTTACATCAAATCTTACCTTTCTTATTATATAGATGTTCCCTATACTTCTTTATTGCTGATTATATTATTTATTTATTATCATATCACATCTCCTACTTTATATATAAATTATCTATTTCTAAAATTCAACTACAGCTTCGCTTAATCATATCATCATTATATCATAACAATCTTACTCGTGAATTAATTGAATCATTCTATTTCCTGGTAACATTTTTCAATCTAACACTGTTTATCTAACCACTCATAAAGAGGTTTCCAGTAGGTTTGGGGTTTTTTTTTCTTTTGACCTGGCTGTAGAACATTTGGGTCACCCTTGATGTTGTTTTGTTTCTTTTTGCCCTTAATTACTGTGAAAGCTGTGCACTTATTTTCATCCTTTGCCTAAAAAGGAGTCCAGCATTTAGAAGAACTTTTGGGAACTGTATAAATAAGGAATGGCCTGCAAGTGGGGACATGGCATATTTTCTCTTCTCAGGGAAAACTATCACATTTGCTAGGACAGTGGACATCCCTCGCGCAGCATATAATTTCCGGTTTTTTGCATCATCCATCCTTCACCAGACAACAGAATGTACTCAGATGGACCATATGGGTTGTATGCATTATACTGTGAGGACACCTGTGGGAGTTGGTAAGGCCTCAAGGTTCATATTTTAACATCTATTTTGGAATGTGAATGTGGGCGCAGTCCTAACCGGCAGTTAGTCCGGCACAGTTAGGCCAGCAAAGTTTGACTAGCACAAGGGCAACCATAAAGGGCGTTTGGACCACTCTCGGAGTCAGGGAGGATGGTGCATGTGACTCCAAGAGTGGTCCAAACATACTTTACTGTGTCCCTTGTGCCAGTCAAACTTTGCTAGCCCAACTGTGCCAGCCTAACTCCAGATTGGGATTGCACTGTGTGTATGTGTTTGCAAGAGAGTTGGAGAATTTTCTTTTTGAAACCACAGTTCTAATAAAAACAGTGGTTCCAAATATAAATTATGGCCCTTAAGCAAAAGTATGCACACATGGGTGAGGTCCACGTGTAATGGAATGTTTCCTGGGAAGGGGCAGAATAATTTTTTGCCTGTAGATATTTATTAGGGCATGGAACCTGTGACACGTTCATCAAAGGTGACATGCCAGCATTTGCCAACACCTAACAAAAATGAGTTTGTTTTTGTAATATTTGATGTTTCCTTTACATAATGCATAGCCCCACAAATTCTTTCTTCATATCAGAAGCACCTACATTAATAAATTTTATACATACATCAAAATATATTTTTAGGATAAAATAAAAGGTTAAAACTAGATATCATTCGCCCAATACTGGGCCACTTCAGCAGCGTTCTCCCCACAAGTGATTGGGCTGTATTCTTGTTTTAAAAATAAAAGAATATGTAAAGAACTGTTTTTCTTTTGTTTGGGGTGGGGAGTGACACTTCAGCAGAGTCAAGTTAGAAAGCATTTTTGACACCGCAAACCCAAAAAGTTCATCGTCACTAGCAAAGAGCAAAAGAAAAAACTGTCTTCTAGAATGATGCCATACTATTTCTTTGGGTTTGGAGGAAAAAATTCAGATTTTCTTCAAATGTCAAGACTTTTGTCTGAATAAACTTACTGAATGACTTTCTTTCCTTTTTTTCAGCTGGTTTGATTAGTCCTTGGAATTTGCCGCTCTATTTGCTGACCTGGAAAATCGCCCCCGCCATTGCATGTGGCAACACAGTCATCGCCAAACCCAGTGAAATGACTTCTGTCACTGCTTGGATGCTGTGCAAGCTTCTAGGCAAAGCAGGTAAACCCGGAAAAAGTAGACAAATGATTATTACAGGAAAATATCAAGTGAGAAAGCAACAGTACTTAGTGGGGGCATTACTTAGCACTTAATCTATTTATTAGTGAAGAAAGCAGTGGCATCCCTGCCGTGCTGGGCTGCCCCACCTGGAAGTACCATAACCATTTCTGGTACCTCCCCCCCCCCCAGCCATTTGGAGCACTTTAGCGAGTTGCTATGGGGGGGCAAGGCTACCTGCTTTGTCTTCCACTTTGGGGGAAAAAACAGAAGTGGGTGGCCGCTTGGAGGGTGGCCACTACAAGGGGAATGAGGTTGGCTACTTCATCCACTCTAGAAAAAAGCAGACAAAGTGGGCAGGGGTGGCATTGTCACCCCCAATTGGATTACTGCCCAGGGGCACAGCACCCCGGCTGCCCCTCAGCTATGCAAGTGATGACCAATATTTTTGCATGACATAGAAACACAATTATTATTATTCTGAGTTGGGCCTTCTCGCTCAGGATTCTTGGCACTGACTGGCTGATACTAGATCTCTGAAGTTTCAGGCAGGATTTTTTCTCTGTCCTCCCTGGAGATGCCAGAACTAAACCGAAGATTTTTTTGTGTACAGAGCAGATGCTCTTCCACTGACCAACAGTCCTGTCCTTCATGGGCTCCCTGGTATTTGTTACTTTTCAGCAGCTGTCTCCAAACTGGAGACCATTGCAGTGGGGAAAATCTTCCCAGGCACAAACACTTTGTGTTCTGCTGGGGAAGCCGCAAAAGACCCCAGCTACAGCTCCCAGCAGTGACAGACTTTACTTTCCTGGGCTCCAAGATCACCGCAGACGGTGACTGCAGCCATGAAATTAAAAGACGTTTACTTCTTGGGAGGAAAGCTATGGCGAACCTAGACAACTTAATAAAAAGCCGAGACATCACCCTGCCAACAAAGGTTCGCATAGTCAAAGCTATGGTTTTCCCAGTAGCAATGTATGGCTGTGAGAGCTGGACCATAAGAAAGGCAGAGCGCCGAAGAATAGATGCTTTTGAATTATGGTGTTGGAGAAGACTCTTGAGAGTCCCGTGGACTGCAAGGAGATCCAATCGGCCAATCCTCCAGGAAGTCAATCCTGATTGCTCTCTGGAAGGACAAATCCTGAAGTTGAAGCTCCAATACTTTGGCCACCTCATGAGAAGAGAGGACTCTTTAGAAAAGACCCTCATGCTGGGAAAGATGGAAGGCAACAGGAGAAGGGGGCGGCAGAGGATGAGATGATTAGACAGTGTCACCGAAGCGATGAACATGAAATTGGGCGAACTCTGGAAGCTAGTGGAGGACAGGGAGGCCTGGCGTGCTGTGGTCCATGGGGTCGCGAAGAGTCGGACACAACTTAGCGACTGAACAACAACAGCTCTCAGGGGTCTTTATGGCCAGCTGTATCTATGCGGAATGCCAGGCTGGCGCACAGGTTGCTGGGGCAGCAGAGCCTGGAAGCGGCTGGTTGCAAGACTCCAGGGAACTGCAGTCAGGGTCTTTCGTGGCTTTCCTGGAGGAACATGCTGTTCACACCAGGGAAGGATCAGGCAGTCACTGGATCTGGCCTATGGGCTGGAGCCCCCCGCTTTACAGGAGCACGTTACCACCTGGTTTACAACCTGGTTTAGCATTTGTGTTTTGTCTGTTTCTGCCTATGAGGTTTTCCGCCAGGTGTGGTGAACGTTGTCTTCGGAAGTGGTCCCAAGGTTGGGGATGCTCTTGTCTCCCACCCTGAAGTTTTTCTGATTTCCTTCACGGGAAGCACGCTCACTGGCCAGCGGGTCATGGAACGGAGTGCTCCATATTGCAAAAAGCTCTCTTTGGAGCTTGGGGGCAAGAATCCAGCCATCGTCTTCGAGGATGCCAATCTGGACGAATGTATCCCTGTCACTGTAAGATCGAGCTTTGCTAATCAGGTACGGGGCATAACATTATGAGTCTGTCATTGCTGAAACAGCTCATGTGGCATTGGTCACTTGAGCAACAAACTATGGTGATATTTGCCTCAGTTGAGTAATTTTGTTTATATCTTCTCTTCCTTTGTCATCTTGTCCTTTATTCTCAAGTCTTGCGGGTGTGTTCTCTTTTCCCATGAAGTCTGAGAGATTCTCTCCCTTAGTAAGATTAATTATAAGGCTTTCAATGAAGTCAGGCTATCCCACTATGACTAAGCACATGTCGTAATAAAACTGTTATATATTTTTTTACATTTTCAGTTATAACCAACTATGCTGATGTGTTCTTGCGTGTATTCTCTCTCTCTCTCTCTCTCTCTCTCTCTCTCTCTCTCTCTCTCTCTCTCTCTCTC
>JAJKFI010000050.1:3961377-3981475 GCA_029204185.1 Lerista edwardsae | reverse complement strand
CTCTCTCTCTCTCTCTCTCTCTCTCTCTCTCTCTCTCTCTCTCTCTCAGGGTGAAATATGTCTGTGCACGAGCAGAATCTTTGTTCAGGAGAGCATTTACCAAGAATTTCTGAGGAGGTTTTTGGAAGCTGTCAAAAAGTGGAGGGTTGGAAATCCCTCAGATCCCACAGTTGACATGGGAGCCCTGATAAGTAAAGAACATTTAATAAAGGTAAAAAAAAATAGGTCACCTGTGCATCTTACCTAGGACTGGTATTATCCCTGCCTGCAGTTTCAAAACAGAGTGCCTCAGAGCATGGACAGAATGCTTGTCTCACATCATAGTACGACCACAGTTAGCCCTGGGGCTAGAGATTTGCTGGACTTTCTAAGTCAGAACACAGGTATCTTTGAGCAACTTGGTTCCTCCTAAAACTTAAGCACTGAATACATCTTGCATGCAGCTGCAGGTGGCATCAGGGATTGATCAGTTCAGGTTCTAGCCCAAGGGCTCACAATGTGATCGGAGGGGCAAACTTGGGCAGGCTGAAACCAAAACACACACTGGTTCTGTCAGTGGTAGTACACAATGTGTCATTCCGGTGGTGGGCAGAGGCTTGGCCCGGGGCTGCCAGCAACCTAGCACCTAGTATGGCTGTCAGAATTGCATGCAGAGTCACCCCAAGGTACAAAACATTGGTTAGAAATGTTGTTTCCTCTTGACAGTTTGCTTTTCTAATATATTAATAGGAGGGTGAGAAAACAATTTCAAATGCCAAGTGCCAGCATCAAATGTTGAACTCTCTAAAAAATATTTCCCAAACTTGATTAGCATTAATGGTTGTCGTCATCATAATCGCCCTCAATTAAGTAGCTGAAATCATGACCACTTTGTGAAGTCAGTAGTCAATAATCTCACAGATCCTTATGTATTGTGTATGGACCATCAGGAACGGCAGAACTTACCAAATATGTTACTTGTTTATGTCTCATTAGGTCAAGAATTATGTCAAAAAGGCTCAGGCAGAAGGTGCTAAAATCCTTTGCGGAGAAGGCATGGATCCCTTGGTTCTTCCCGCCAGAAACAAAAGTGGCTATTTCATGCTTCCAACTGTCATTGCTGAAGTTAGCGATGACTCTTGTTGCATGCAGGATGAGATCTTTGGTCCTGTAACCTGTGTCACCGTCTTTGGCACAGAAGAAGAAGTGATAAGGAGGGCCAATGGGATCAAGTATGGTCTGGCAGCCACCATCTGGTCAAGCGATGTGGGGCGGGTTCATCGTGTTGCTAAGAGACTCCAATCTGGACTGGTGTGGACCAATTGTTGGCTCATCAGAGATTTGAATTTGCCCTTTGGTGGTATGAAAGCTTCAGGGGTAGGCCGGGAGGGAGCAAAGGATTCCTATGAGTTTTTCACCGAGGTGAAAACAATTACCATAAAACACTAAAACGTACTGTTGGAAGTAAAAAAATAATAATAATTGTGGCATAGTATTATAACAATGGGTGTCTTGAATAGTAAATAAGGCATGGCTTGTTTATAGCTGTATATTTCAACACATCATGAAATCCATTGTTGTGTTTAAATGCATGTCTGCTGGTTAGTTGACTGGCTTCCTTCCCATGAAGAAGAGGAGGAGTGGAATGGAAATGTGGGACCTAATGTTTTGCAACTGAAAGAGGTGGCTCCTATGACTGCAAGCTTATTTGTATTTGTGCATATGTACTGTACATGCATGCTAATGCTGGTGTGTCTTTGCACTTTCACTGAGAGTGCAATCTTAACCTGGAGTTAGGCCGGCATAGTTAAACTAGCAGAGTGTGACCAGCACAAAGGATCCCGTAAAGCATGTTTGGAGCACTCTCCGAGTCAGAGAGGCCAGCACACAGATGTGCGCCATCACCCCTGACTCTGGGAGTGATCCAAACATACTTTACAGTGTCTCTTGTGACAGCTAAACTTTGCTGGCCTAACTGTGCCGGCCTAACTCCAGGATTGCACTCTAAATGTGGATCCATTTGGTCTCCTCTCTGAACCGTTCATCTTGAAGGCAAGAGATGATGGAAATGGCTGTCTAGAGGGATATAATTACATTTAGGTACTCATGGCATTCATTTTTAGATTCTACTTTAATATGTTCATTTTTAGAGATGGATTTTAGAGATACAGTATGTAAAATGGGAGCAAAACCTGATCGGTTTAATAGAGTAAGGCTTAAGGGAGAGAGTCGATAGAGGGATGTTCTTTTCCTTGATCACAACACCAGAACCAGGGGACATCTGCTAAAATTGAGTGTTGGGAGAGTTAAAACTGATGAAAGGAAATACTTTTTTACCCAGCAGGTAATTAATCTGTGGAACTCTTTGCCACAGGAGGTGGTGATGGCATCTGGCCTAGATGCCTTTAAAAAGGGATTGGACAGATTTCTGGAAGAAAAAGTCCATCGTGGGCTATGGGCCATGATGGGTTGTGCAACCTCCTTACATTAGTAGTAGGCTATTTCAGAATGCCGGGTACAAGGGATTAGCAACAGAATGCAAGCATCTTGTTGTCTTGTGTACTCCCTGGGGCACCTGGTGGGCCGCTGTGAGATACAGGAAGCTGGACTAGATGGGCCTTTGGCCTGATCCAGCAGGGCTCTTCTTATGTTCTTATGAGTAGACATGAGGGAAAATGAAAACATAAAATGGTGAACTTGAATTTTAGGGATAGACAAAATTGTTCCAGGTAGTGATTACTATTCATTAAAAATGATGCAGTTTGATGTGGCTGCAAAGAATGCAATTGTAACTTGCAGTGGTAGAACTGTAGCTTCCAAGTCACAAGAAGTTGCAGTTCGACTTTACTCCACATTGTTGAGACCTCACCCGGAGTCTTGTGTCCAATTCTGGGCAATTCACTTTAATAAAGATGCAGCCAAACCAGATGAGGTTCAGCGAAGAGCAACAAAAATGATCAGAGAGGGCTGGAAAACAATTTATATGAGGAAAGGTTGAGGGAACTTGGTATGTTTAGCCTGGAGAAGAGAAGGCTGAGAAGGGATATAATATGATTGCAGTCTTAAAATACCTGAAGATCTGTCATATGCAAGAAGGGTCAGATTTGTTATCTGATGTTGGCTGGTTAATTGTCTGAGAGTAAAACTAGATCCAGTGAATACAAACTGCAAGAGAGTCTGTGGCTGGACATCAGGCAGAAATTCCTGACAGTAAGGGTGGTTTGGCAGGGGAATAAATTGCTTAGGGAAGTGGTGGATTCTCTTTCACTGGACATCATCAAGCAGAGGCTTGACAGACACCTGCTGGAGATGCTCGAGGTCTAGGAAGATTTCCTGCCACAGCCAGGGGGTTGGACTAGATGGCCTTATAGGTACCTTCCAATTCTTTGATTACTCTTTTAGATGGATTTATTATTAATAATAATATTAAGAATACTTATATACCTCTTTTCAATGAAAAATAGCTTACAAAGCAGTTTACATAGAGGAATAAATTTATGTCCACAAGAGGTCAGTAGAGTGCTTTATTTGCTCACTGTTGTTACTATAGAATGAGTAACCAGTAAGAAAATCTTAATGTGTGTGTGGGGGGGGGGAAGGGGGTCAGAGGTAACTTTAGAGAAAAGATAGAAATGGGGAGAATTTTATTTAGTGAGACTTTTAAGAGAATGAGCATAGCACAATCTTTCTGGATATCCATTTTGAGAAAGGGACAGAATGGCCATGGTTTGATTATATTATAGTCCTGGGAAAATCTTGAGTTGAATTTTGGGCAGGCACTGTGAAACCTCTGAGCTGCAGTCCGATGAGCATCCTGTAGCTTTCCATTCTAGGGGAATGGAAATTTTTTCCCTTCTTGGCTGCCAGCTGGTAAAAGAAATCATGAGGATTTTGTTAAATCACTTCTATAAGTCTGCAGAGTCAGGCCATCAGTTAATTCCTACAGATGGAAATAAACTCAGATCTGATTATACCAGCTGATCTCTCCCAACACACCAAGTAGCCATGTACGTCATTGTGCAACATTGTGCAGCCAATTTTAATTGGCTCCGGTCAGGCTGAGATTTTGCAGGCTCTTCTCAAAGTCATCCTACTTATTTTGAATACTTTTTCCCCCCTTAATACCCCGTGATCAAACTGAAAACTGACTGCCTGCTCCCCAGGATATGGTAACACTTACACTATGGTAAAAAAATGCTTTGTAGGAAGGTAGATGGATTTAAATAACAGAGCCACCAACCTAATGAGTCTATACAGGGGACGACTGTGAGAAAATCTGCTGCTTGGAATTAATCAATCAATCACTAGTATTTATATACTGCTTTTCAACACAAAGTTCACAAAGCGGTTTACAGGCAAATAATAACATTAAAGTTAAATGGCTCCCTGTCCCAAAAGGGCTCACAATCTAAAGGAATGGAGAACACCACCAGCAACAGCCATGAGAAAGACACTGTGCTGGGGTGAAGAGGGACAATTGCTGTCCCTCTGCTAAATATAAGAGGACACCACTTGAAAAAAGTGCCTCTTGCCCAGTTAGCAGGGGTTAATTAACTATAAAAGTTCTTGTGTTGACTTGTATGTTTGAGACTCCTAGCCCCTCTTCATGGAGAAATTTGATCAATACAAATCTCTAAAACCGGATGTAGCACTTAAATCAGAACCCCAGTCTTAGCCGGATTTCTTGGCAGTTACTGAAACCAACACGTGTGTATTGAAATCTACGTCCTAATCCAGATAGTGGCTCCCATGTTGATATAGGTATTTATTGTGCCACAAGTCCACTGGATGGTAAGAAGCTGCTGGTGGGACAGTGGTAGAAATTGCATCTAGCAATCTGGTGGCGGCACGTCTAGCAAGGGGATGGGGGAGAGGGGAAGAGTCAGGTGCGTACGTGGGGCGCCAATCACAACAGGCGATTGTGGGCCAGGCAGTGTGGGCCAGGCCCAGGAGGACACGTGGACTCAAACTTGGCACCACCTTTTCTCTCCCTAGCGTATGCCACCCTAGTAGGCAATTGTGCTAATAAGAACTGCAGTCAAAGCAAAGCTTCTTCCTAAGCTCCTCTGAGATTTGAGGGTGGAGGAAGCACCCAAGCTCCAAGTCTGGGGAGGGGATTTTCCTAGATGCCAACCTGTCACATGGCTGATTGGGCTATGCAACAGGCTCTTGCTGTTCAGCCCATGGCGGCCTCTGAGACTGTCCCAGGCGTAGCTGGGCTTATTAGCTGCTGAGCTACACTCCTGCGGATTACAGCCAACCCAACCCACACCAACCCAACAGGAAGAAACATGAACACCAATGGTTGCTACTTGTACACAGCCCAAGTGACTGGATCAGGCTTTTTTGTTTGCGAAATGCATACGCAGCATCCATTTTTGCATGTGCATTTCTTTCTGTTGCATCAGCTAAACAAGATGTTTTGCATTAATTCCACTTCCATTTTGATTTCCCTGAATCCATGTGACAGAGAGGAGAGAAAAGGCAAAAGTAATTACCTGGCTTAACTTGTCAGTTAATTTAGAACGTGCAGTAGGTGTTGATTGAAAGCTGAAAATTGGTAGTGGGTCGAAATTAATTATTCTGTAATGCTGTGTGAATCATCTATGGCTAAATGCCAACTTTTCCAATGGCTTATATGGGATACATGCCATTCTTGTATCTGGTGTCTTTTTCCCCTTCTCCTGCTTATAAACCTCTTGTTTTGCAGACAAAGTTCACTCCCTGTCACTGAATATACTTGAGGCTAATAGTGATTTGATAAAGTTGTCATTTATATATTTTAGGGCATAGGAAGCTGGTTATCACCTTAGACTGGTACTTTTGGGGGCAGGGAGGTATTCTCAAGCACATCATCCTGATTTGGGAGTTTAGGAAGCAAATCCAGGGGCTTCATCCAGATTCACTTGAGCATGGTGTATGCATGCTGAGGAATCTGTATAGCACACGTGCAGCCCTCTTGGCTGCCATTTTGCATGCAGAGCCACAAGGCCCAAGCCATGACAAGGCAAACGAGTTCCCCTCTATTTCAGCTTCTCTTCCAAGTGCAAACAATGTACATGAAGACAAGGGAGAAGGCGGAATGGGTGACAGGGAGGTTGTGCATTGAGATGCCATTTGTGACAGGAGCCCAGGCGACTCCATGCAACCTGGGGCAAAAGGTTGAGATGCTGCTCCGCCTGGATAACTTGTGCAGTGTAGAGATCTGAATTGAGTGATTTGATTTGTTTCCATTTGTACACCACCTTTCATACCAAAATGATGAACAAAAATGAGCTTAAAGACAATCAAAATAGTTCATTAAAAACATACAAATTGAAACTAACAACAGAGACCAAGAAAATAAATTCTAGTACAATCCCAGCAGGCAGTCTCCATCCAGAGCCTAAATATCTGGTGGAATCAATGGGTTTTCAGTAACGAATTAGAGGTGGGTTTTTCCTTTTTGGGGGGTGGGCGGGTGGGCTCTAATATCATTCACAACAGGGTGTTCTACTTTAATGTTAGCATACAGAATGTTATTGCCCTAAAATGAATCAGTGAGGGTGCAATCCTAACCTGGAGTTAGGCCAGCACAAATCACTTGTGCCAGCCCAAGAGTGTTGAAAACGCACCGTAGAGTGCATTTGGAGCACTCTTGGAGGATGGCGCATATCCATGCGCTGACTTCCCTGACTCCAAAGTGTAGCAAACATGCTTTACACTCCTGGGCAGACACAAGTGACCTGTGCCGGCCTAACTCCAGGTTAGGATTGCACCCCAAGTTACTTTTTTCCACAGTAAACATGATCAGTCAATGGTTAAAAGTGAAATTGCGGGAAACAAAAGGAAAGTTTGGAAAGCACCTGAAACTCGAAGATCTCATTTAAAACTAATGAGATTTTGTGGCTTGCATAAAGTTTAGCCCTGGACCACTGATTCCCAAACTGTGGGTCTGTGGCCCACCAAACTGACAAGGTTGATTAGTCTATGGGCAGGAGGTTTAGTCGAGAGGGTTAAAGCCTCTGTTTGCCTGAAGCTAAGATCCGAAGGTCACCCGTTCGAGATTACCAGAAGCTTCCGTGAGCGGCAGACCTTGAGAATTGCAACTGATAAGAGCTGAGCTGTCTCCAGCTGCCTGTGAGAGAGGAGTTGTGCTGGGCCAGCTGTTTCTTTGGTGGGAGCAGAGAAACCGTCTATCAGCCAGCAGGAAGGCAATTGTGCAGCCAGAAAGAAGGACTAGACCACGAAAGTTCCATCTGTATGTTGTTGTAGTTCTTGAAAGACAGAACTTCTTTGTAATTTGTAAAAACCCCTTGAAAAGGGTTTAGAGAAATAAAGCCTGCCTATGTAAACCGCCTTGAATTAAAGTCAAGAGGAGCAATCTAATGACCAAATAAAGGTGGTATATTATTATTATTATTATTATTATTATTATTATTATTATTATTATTAGTAGTAGTAGTAGTAGTAGTAGTAGTAGAAGATCATCAAGAGTTATACCACCAGCTTAATGGGGCGGGGGGGAAGAAGCATTGCTTCCTAATCACCATTATATCCACAGAGGCTTGAGTAGCTGATAAAGTGAAACTTTTTTTCAGATGGGTCCTAATGCTAAAATGTTTGATAACCACTACCCTAGCCTCTTGTGAACTTTTAACCTGGCCAAGGACATGCAGGATTGAAAAGCTCTGTTCAGCTTTTCTTCCCAATGTCAGAAGAACAGATGGAATGATTGAGAAAGAACCTCACTGAGAAGTCTCTCTCCTTGGATGGCAAAAGTATTTAGCTTTCCCAATTGGGTGCAAGAGCTTTCTTGGTGCTGCAAGTTTTAGGCTGTTAGGCAGGGCCGGCTTTAAGCCAATGTGACCAATGTCCTCACATCGGGCCCTGCGCTTCAGGGGGCCCCGCACTAGCAGGGTGAGCATATTGCCTGTGGCTGCAGCTGGGATCTCTATGGGCTGTAAGTCAGTGGGGCAAACAAACCAGCTTTACCTTGATCTCTCCACCTGCCTTTGCCTCTGAACAGCCCAAAATGGGCCACCTGGAAGCAGTTGGTGGTGAGATCATAACATCACTGCCAACTACTTCCACATGCTGTGCTTTGCACATGGCACAAACAGTGCTCTTCTTGGTGAGTGGGAGGCCCCGCAGGGAGGGTTGGGGGCCCCACAGGAATGCCCCACATTGGGCCCCGCTGCTGCTTGGCACGAACAGAGCTCTTCTTGGTGAGTGGGGGGGGCCCTGCAAGGAGGGTTGGGGGCCCCTGCAGGAATGCCCCACATTGGGCTCCGCTGCTGCTAGAGCCGGCCCTGCTGTTAGGGGTCTTGGAGCTGCCCCTGAAGGATTTGTCCTGTCCTGTGAAAATTGCCTTGCAAAGGAAAAAAATTTATCATCTTTCCTTTCCTCAGTGGTGGATTGGCTACAAGTTCTATTTTTATGAGTGATTACTAAATTTTGGGATGGGAAAATGAATGGGAAAATAGTTTGAACCAATGACTTTCTCAATCTGAGCCAATGTTGATTGGCTTGGATTTTGGCCAGCCTTGTAAATAATCTTGGACCATTTCAAAGCTGTCATTCCCCCCTCCCCATTTACCATCCAGTAGTAGCCATTCTCTACTTTTCTATCAGGCCTCAAAGGATATGAAGTTAAATTGCCAACATGGTGGCAATTTGTTGGGGGAAAAACATCTTTGTACTTGGGGAAATGGAGGCCACCGGGCCTATTGTACATACAGCATGGGAACGCAGCCACTGACTCCAAGGCCAAGTCGGAGACACGTGAAGCAGCCCCCTCAGCCGTGCAACCAGCCAGTGAACCCACCAAGGAAATGAGGCACATCCAAGCGCTGTTTTACTTCTTCAGATATATATTTTAGTTGCAAGGGAACACCAATTAGAGCAGTCAATTAGATAACCAATTAGATAACAGTCCGAGGTCAGAAATACAGCCAGTCAGGATACATACAACTACAAATGGTTCAAAGATAGCTAATCAGTCTGGCAGTGCTTTGCCCTTCCGCTCACAACCCACATAGAAGGCTTCTGCTCACTGCCTTATATCCTACCTTCCAGCCAGTGGTGTCATCTAAATGATTTAAGAACAGGTACTCACTTTTGATTGGCATGTGTTGGGACCCGCCCACCGGAAGTGATGTCATAAGCTGGAAGTGATGTCGTGGCAGGAAGTGACATGAAAAAAGCCCTTTTTGAGGCCTCAGACAATTTTAAACTAACCTAACAGTTGCAACTGTATTCCACAGCACCCCCAGAACATGTTAAGGAGGCCTGACATCATGTTAAAGTGACCCAACAGTTCCAAAACCCCAGAGCAGCTCATTTTTCAGTGGCAAGGCAAGGCAAGGCTCCGCTCACTGCCTGCCTGGCTCTGAGAACGTGCAGGCAACTCAAACATGCAGGAAATTCAAACGTTGCAGGGGGGCGGAGTCAATGAGTGGGCGGGCAAATGGGCGGGGCCAGCCGTAATCCTAGAAACTGGTACTCGCGTACCCCTGCATACCCCCTGCATGACATCACTGCTTCCAGCCAATCAGGACAGTGCTGAGTCATGGCTAGGTCTTCCTGCCAAACTGCACGTACATCACTCAGACACAGGTGCATTCCATCACCTTCCTCAGGCCCCCCCAGTTTTCTAGAGCAAAAGACACACCAGAGCCGATTGCCAGAATCAACCCAAAAACCTAACACAGCAGCAGTAAAAGGACCATTTTACCTTGGTGAACCAAGATTGAAGATATTTGCATGGATTTAAAAAAAAAATTGTGGTGGTTTTTTTTTGTATGTACAAACGTGCCACAGTACTGCTGACAAAGGGGAAACTGGATCAAGGTAGTTCTTCCTTTCTTATGCTGCTCTTGCTACTGCTGCAGCAGCTTGTTATGATTCTCATGGAATAAAATTAGATTGCTTAAGAATGGAAAGAACCATTTGGCAATCCATAATTATATTTCTCGCGCTAATAATTTTCTCGACTGCATTGTCTCCGTGTGCAGCGTGGGAAGCGTCTGCCTTGCTGGAGTGAAGTAGATCTCAGAAGTTCTCAAGCGTAGTAAGTCATCGCTGACCACCGGGAGCTAATTCACCGTTTTCTATTTGCAGTTGCGTACAAAAGGTGTTCACGTTTTAAATAGTAAAATGCAGTCGTGGCACCATAAGGAAGTGCACGTAATTGTCTAAATCAGTGGTTCCTAACCTGGGAATTGGGACCCACAAGGGGGTGGTGAGCTGATTTTCAGGGGATTGTGGAGAGCTGGAAGCCATCAACTTGGAAAGCTTGAAAATGGGTGCCACATCTTCAACTATCATCTGCCACCATCTTGAAAGGCAGAGTCTGTATAAAAATGTTCTGGGTGAGAATGTGAGGTGAGGAAATGTGAAGTGGGAGAGAGGCTGAAGTACGGGGGTGGGTGGGTGCAATTGTACCAGGCAAAAAGCTGAGCTTGGCACCAGCAGAATTGACATAATTCACCAATTGTGAAAACCTTGGTATGTACAGTATGAATAATACCATCATGTTATATATAATTAGAAAGGTAATTTAATGCAGACTGCAATGAAACAAACTGGAGTGTAATGGGGAAGCCATCCTGAGCTCTTTGGAAGAAGGGTAGCAGGGCCGGCTTTAAGCCAATGTGACCAATGTCGTCTCATCGGGCCCCGCACTAGCAGGGTGAGCATATTGCCTGTGGCTGCAGCTGGGATCTCTGTGGGCTGTAAGTCAGTGGGGCGAGCAGAGCAGCTTTACCTTGGTCTCTCTCACCTGCCTCTGCCTCTGAACAGCCCAAAATGGGCCACCTGGAAGCAGTTGGCGGGGATGTTATGATACCACCACGAACTACTTCCACATGCCATGCTTTGCACGTGGCATGAACAGAGCTCTTCTTGGTGAGTGGGGGCCCCCGCAAGGAGGGTTGGGGGCCCTGCAGGAATGTCCCACATTGGGCCCTGCCGCTGCTAGAGCCGGCCCTGAAGGGTAGTATAAACATATGAATGATTTTGCCATAAGGGGGATGTTAAAAATGTATGGTGAAATGACCTAGCTATACCACCGTTGGGGGATGACTGTGGGCTTGGGGGCAACAGGAGAGAGGATGCGGGTCCCCCTCCCATTTTCACCTTTTATATAAGCTCAGGCATGCTGTCATTTTAGAAAGTGACATCACTTCCTGTTGTGACATCACTTCCAGGGCATCAGTTTGCTCTCGGCACCAGGCTACACTTTCATTAGCTATGCCCCTGGTCTCTTCATCTGCATCTTCAGGCTTACTATACCAGAAGTGTAATGTTAGTAACAGTAGAACTGTCAAGCCAGTAATAATTAGGCACTTTTTTCAGAGGTGTGAAATGCTATTCAGTGCTTAGACTAAATCTTCTGCCCAAGCAGCAAATAAAACTTGCCCAGTAATTATTTCAGCCACTTGGGTTGGTATGATTTCTGAGCTAAATGGAGACACTAATATGTCTAGCTGTGAAAAATTTAATAGCTTGGGACATTGCTGGTAGCTTACTTCCAGATTCAATTTGTCTACTGCTTTGAAGGAAGGGGAAAAAGTCTAAATTGACGTGTCTTGCTGAGCCTCTTATTAAATACAGGAAATATTCTTGGTTTCTAAATTGCCATTCTATAAATCTTCACAGCTCTCAATTTGAGAAACCAGAAAGACTAATATTTTACAGGGACCAAGCTTGAGTCCATTTTTTCTGCTGGTGCTTTTTCAGCTGTTCTGTTTACATCAATGCAGGGTCACATTTAATTTCAGAGTGCATCTTGGCAACTGTCCAGCTTGCCCCCCCCCCTGCCATTTCTCTACTCTTAGTACCAGAAATTCTCCTCACATGGTCCTTCCTAGAGCAGAGCGTTCATTATTGGCATCAATGGTGAAGTGATGTGTGAAGAACCCTTTCATATGAAGATTTGGGGCAAGCCTCCTAAATTACATTCTTTTGAGTTGTTGAAAGCTCTGGAATAGGTGTAAATGGCTACTTAAAGGTAACCATTATGTAACCTTATCAATCAATCAATCAACAGGTACTTATATACCGCTTTTCAACACAAAGTTCACAAAGCGGTTTACAGGCAACTAGTAATAATAAAGTTAAATGGCTCCCTGTCCCAAAAGGACTCACAATCTAAAAAAAGGCAGACCGCCAGCAACAGCCACTAGAAAGACTGTGCTGGGGTGAAGAGGGACAGTTACTCTCCCCCTGCTAAATATAAGAGGAACACCACTGGAAAAAGTGCCTCTTGTCCAGTTAGCAGGGGCTGGAAGACCTGCTACCTGATTGCACAACCTGCTCTTGCTAATGAGGAACTGGCCAAGGAAAAAGTGTAAAACGGATGCTTTAACATCTTTTTCTAAGATGGAGAAAATTATGCAGAGGATTAAGACTGTCATCCATGAACACAAGTCTGTTTTCTAGCTTGAACAAGATACTTATCTGCTACAGCACCCTATAAATCTATTATTGTCATTTTTTGGTATTGCTTCTAAATCCCTCTTGATCTTAAAAATCGTGTGTACCATTTTTTGCTTAGCCACTTCTGACAATTCCTGAGGGCACAATCCTAACCTGGAGTTAGGCTGGCTCAAGTCCCTTGTGCTGGTCTAGGAATGTCGCAAATGCACCATAAAGCGCGTTTGCGCCACTCATAGTCAAGGACGCCGAGCGCTATCCACCCTGACTCTGAGAGTGGTCCAAACGCTTTAATGTGTGTCCTGAACTGGCACAAAGGGCTTGTGCTGGCCTAACTCCAGGTTAGGATTGAGCCCTGAATCTCATGGCTGGGCCCACATGCTAATGGCAGGAATGTGGCAGCAGTTGTCTGCCCTGCACAGAGGTTTGGGCTAGATAACCCTCAAGGTACCTCCAGCTCTTGCAATCCATGATTAAATAAAGGATGTGCATGCTCACAGCCTGACCCCTTCTCTCCTTTCTGGGAGAGTTTGAGGCACCCTCCTGGGTGAAGGGATAGTGTGCCTAAACCATTCCGCTCCTCACACAGATAAACCCTACTCTTACAATAGAATTATCAGTACATGTAGAGAAACAGTTTGGATGAATTTGCTTCCCACCATTACAGAAAATGCCCCAAACTCTCCCAGAAGTGAGGGGCTGTGGCATATGCACATCATGAGCATATGTGTTATCTATCATTTGGGACTTATGTTAATGAATTATTTGAAAAGACACAACTAGGATTATTGCTCCTGAGGGCTGCACGTGCTCTCGTATTGTGAAACCTCACTTTCAAGCATGTTTTTTTTTAGTGATACAGGCGCATCAGCAAATCTGGTGCGTCTGTGGGATGTTCTCTCATATATCAGGACTTGAGAAGTCTTTTCCAGTGATTGTCCAGTTTTGTCCAGTGACAAAATCTTCCACATTTAGCATTCATGTAGGCTTCGTCGTGGCGCTGTGGGTTTAACCGCTGAACTGGGCTTGTTGACCAGAAGGTTGGCAGTTCGAGACCACGTGACGAAGTGAGCTCCCATTGCTTGTCCCAGCTCCTGTCAACCTAGCAGTTCGAAAGCACTTAAAAATGCTAGTAAATAGGTACCACTTTGGTGGGAAGGTAACGGCATTCCGTCCACTATGGTGTATACTCATGCTGGCCACATGACCACAGAAGCTTGTCCTTGGGACAGACGGCGGCTCTTCGGCTTAGAAACGGAGATGAGCACCGCCCCCTACAGTTGGTCACGACTAGACCATTCGGTCGTGGGGAAACCTTTACATTTTTTAGGCTTCGGAGAAGGGATGGGAAGGAGCATTCTGTGTCAGAAGCCCTGCCCTCCCTGCTATGCTCTTCTCTGACAAGACCTTTTCTCCTCATGCTCCACTTGCATACATCACATACATGCAGAAAATGACCTATTTTTCTTCACCATGTTCTTGTACACTGTACAACTTCAGTGCTGGAGGCACAGCTGAGGAGGGTCCTCAGAATGTGACCGATACAAAGCTTTGACTCATTCCTCTCCCACTTTGCATCTCCTTCATAGGAGATTGACTTACTCTGCTACCGGCCACAAACATGAAGAATTCCTCTGTTCTAAAATCTCCTTCTCTGTGCCCAAATTCTGACTAAGCAGCATGTCGTCTTGTCAATGCTTCTTACTCCTTTTGTGCCAGAAGTAGTTATTCTGGGATAGAACTTATTGAAATGCCAACACTGCATGCCAAGGAATCTCTGTCATTGTCTTTGCAACCACAGTCCATAGTGAAGGTTTGGCTCAGTCGCCACAGAAACTCTGTTAAACTGCCTCTCAGTCTCTGTAAACCAAAGGTGCCATGTTTGGACCTGGGCACAAATAATTTATATTATATGATAAAATTTATGAAGCTTCTTCAGCATCTTCAGGGGAAGAAGCAGAATCTCAGGAGAGGGGCCAGGGTAAAGCGGACAACCTGTTTTCTGATTGGCTTCAGACATTTTTCTTGTGTTGTGTCTCTGTTTGTGGCCTAAGCAGCAATTTTATAAGCAACACCAGACCTCATATCAGAGTCAGACTGACAAATCCTAATGCCAAGTCTGTCTCCATATCCACTCAGGGCTAAGCCACATGTTATGATAATATGGACTTACTGCTTACACAGAAAAGGCAAGGCCCATAAATATCAAATCAGTGGATGTCCTGTATTTAAAAACCATGAACTAGGAAGGCTAGTCTGGAGAGAAATGTCTTTAGATCCCACTGGAAAGCCTCCAAGGAAGGAGCAGTTCATAAATTGAGATGGTGGTCCATACGGTTGGTGCCACTACTGAGAAGGCCCTGTTGCTGGCTGCTGCCCCTCCCACCTCCAGAGGTGCCGGCTTCTGTAACAGCACTCTCTGTAAGGGCATTCCCCGATTACCAGAGGGGATAAACCAGATTATAAAGAAGAATGCCCTGGCCCCAAGCCATATCTATATATATAAAAACAGACGTGTGTGTGTGTGTGTATGTATGTTCCTTATACACGTCTCCGTCCCTTGACCCACGGCCACGAAACTTGGCACACACATTCCTTGCAGCCTGGAAGGAATCACTGCGGGGGTCAGACCCCCCTACAGCCCCCCATTTTTCAGGGAGGGGGCCCGGATCGTCAGGAACCAAGCATGGGGCTACAGGTCTGCTGCCACCCTGTGGTCACAGACGATTCTGCAGGTTATGTGGGAGGGCTGCTGCACCAGAACAGAAAGCGAAACTACATGCTTTGCCTGCGTTGCCTGACTGGCCCAGGTTGGAAAGAGCAGGATCCAGGGAGTTCCAGCACCCAGTCGGATCTGAGAGGGGCCTATGTCCAGGGAGCTAACTGGCCACCTCTGCCTGTTTCTCATACGTGAGGGCTGTCCTGCCACAGGACCTGCAGACAGTAAGTGGGACCTTCATATTGCTCTCTTAGGTTAGGGTGTCCCTGTTTCCTCATTCATTTCACAGTGATACTGTACGTTTTGGGTTCCACGTCAGCAATACTGTGTTATTTCACGGACGAGTTCTATATGTCTATCTATGGATCTCACTATGTCATACTTTTGAGGGAGGTTTGTATATTTGTGTGTATGTTCCACCATTACTCTGGAACGCCTGAAACGATGTTCACCACACGTGGTGCACTTATTCCTTACGATCTGGACAGATATACTGTGGGGGTAGGGCCCCCCTTACGCCCCCAGAGGTGGGGGTGCACTGCAGAGCAAACTCATTCCTCCTCCTAATAGAGCCTGGGGATAATGTCTGCCCCCGGGCAACGCCGGATCACAAAAAGCTAGTAGGGTTATAAAAGTCAAAACTAGCATCTTGAATTGGGCCCACAAACAAATTGGCAGCTCATGCAGCCACCAGAGCAGCAGCCCACCAGAGTCAAACTGCCTACCTCCAGCAACCACATGGGCTGCAGTATGCTGCAATAATTGCTGCCGCCGAACTGTCTTCAAGGGCAGCTCTCAGTGGAGTGCATTACAAAACAGTACTCTGATCTGAATTTTACCATGGCTAGGTCTGTACAGGTACAGTCAGAGTAGACCTAAAATGTCTGTTTTTTTTTTTTTTTTTTTTGTGGCAGATAAAAATAACTGCCTTTCTGGGATACACAGTTGAGCTGGAGTTGCCGTTCATTGTTTATGATGGCAGGCGACCAAGCACTTCATTGGAGCTCTCTGCCTGTCCTCCACCACCCCAATTTCCCAGAACAGTTGCACGGAGGTTAACTTAGCTTGTGACTTTTGGACAGCTGTCAGATAAAGGGAACTGCACCCTTTCCTCAGGATGTATCCCTCTCCCTTGCAATGTAATCTTCAGAGAGGTCAGCTCTTGGATGGTGAAACGTTGGGGTCATTTTAGAACACGTGGAGAAGCAAAAGCCTCTTTCATCTTCTTGTAACTATGAGAGGCGTATAGTGTGCCGAAGATAAGCTGAACTTCTCATTGTTCATGGACTCTGTGATTTTTTTTGGACTACAGAAATGATAGTATTTTGTTGGGTAGGTAAAAAGGGTGATCCTGACTGTGCTTTTTACTACAGTTTTTGACTTTGGTGAAAATGCCAGGAAACCAATAGTCAAAGACAGGCAGGGGGAAGACAGTGCATTCTAGTGAGACAGCAAATAGGGTTCATATGGGGTGAAATGCATGGAATTTTCACCCGTGGCACTGAGGAGTGAAATGCCTCATGTGAAAATTTGTGCACTGGGCCATTGCAGATACTGAATTCAAATTGCAAATACAGAAAATTAATGGACCACTTGTGAAAATGGCCTTTTGATTCCATCCCGTGGGATCTTTGGTATGCAACAGTCTGATATGCAACACCTTGGAATCCAAGCTACACATCACGACAAGCCTGTGATGGAGGTTACATGCTTTTGACAACTTGAATAGCAGCCTAAGGGGCTCCCAATGAGGACTAGGGCCGCATTGTGGGGAAAGGAGCAGCCAAGGAAGATCCCAGTCAGGATCAAGACCAGAGTTTGCAAAAGGAGGCTTTTTAGTTTGCATCTACCATGGTCCCCCTCTGAACTGATTCCCCGCCCAGCTCCAACTTCCCCCAGGAAGGAAGCTTCTGTTGGTCCCAGTGGCAGCTTCACTCCCAGTGGAAACAGCAGCCATGGGGGCCCCACTCCAGGTAAGCACCATGGTAGAAGCTCCCTTTCCTCATATTGTGGTGCTGATTTTGACTGGAGCTCCCTTGGCGGCTATTTAAGTTATCAAACTCCAACACCACAATTGCCTCTTGTGTAGCTTCAGATCTGGCAATTTCTAAGGAGATCTTGGTTGCTACTGGTGGAAGCATGGACTCTGTTCCATCAAGATTGCACTCAAGCAGCCTTGGGCAATACAAACAAAGCATTCTTCTATATTCAAACATAGTTCTATATTAGTCACACTACAGTTGTGCTAAATTAAAAAAAAATAAGAGAGTCGGGGGGGGGGGAATAAGTGAAGGGGATATAAGAACATAAGAAGAGCCCTGTTGGATCAGGCCAAAGGTCCATCCAGATGCTCCTAAGTTCTTGATGACTGACCATGTGGTTTGATGGGACTTCATCAACATGGGAATGGGGGCTTAAATGGAATGTTCTTCGTGCACTTTCAAATGATATTATTCCATGTGAGTAATGTCTGCATAGGTCTTAAGAAGGTAGCCAATGTATGGTACGTTGTCAGACCCTAATGACATTCAATGCAATGTAAAACTGCTAATATAGGTGTTAAAACACTTAAGCGGTTAATACATATGCTTTAGGATGATTAGGCAACTGTATATACCAGAAGCAACTGACATGTGTATTAGTTCTTTTTTTTCTAAATGGAATTTTAAAATGGAAGTACAGTACTTCTTTTCTTGCCTAGTGAGCTGAGCAACCTTATGTAACATGAGCTTGTATCATAAGGTGAATAACACGGTCATGGAATGGAGAGTGACTAAGATTGGTTATAGTTATTTCTAACCACCACATCAATTCCCTCATTATGTACACTGAAGCACCTATTCTTTTCAATACAGGAGCATTATTACCTCTCAATTGTGCAACTGTACAAAGAGACAGTGCACTGAGTATAATTTCAAGTCTCACACTCTTATGATGTTGTAATGGTGCGCATTTTATATTCTGTGAATTATGTGGGTGCGTTAATGGCGTAGATGAGTTACAGAATCCATTCTAAGAGGAGCTGTGGTATGAATGGGAAGTGGAAATGTTCTTGAAAAGGCTGGTCTCTTTCAAGTGATTTAGGAGGCAGGTGTAGGCTTTTCTCCCCATCTCATCACAGTAATTCTTGCATGATGATTTAAGAACATATAGAGTGTTTGCTTTTCTTTCTATATAATATAGATTTTGATGCTACTTAAAATTGTGTGGAAAAGTGACGTTCAGGGCAGCTTCCAAACTAACGCAGGCCCTGAGATAATCTTTTCAGGTCCTGTTCTCTGACATGTTACCGAGGGAGCAATCCTAACCTGGAGTTAGGCCCTCACAGAGACCAGCAAAATTTGGCCAGCACAAGGGCCACCGTAAAGCACGTTTGGAACACTCTTGGAGTCAGGGAGGATGGTGCACGTCTGTGTGCTGGCCTCTCTGACTCAGAGAGTGGTCCAAACATACTTTACAGTGTCCCTTGTGCCAGCCAAACTTTGCTGGCCTAACTGTGCCAGCCTAAACCAGGTTAGGATTGTGCCCTGAGGCCAATACAGATGGAAGTGATTGTAGATGGCATGTTTTCTATGGTGAGCACTGCACTTATGGTATTCTGTACCTGAGGAGGTTAGGTTTTTTGCTCTATAGAACACTGAGTGCATAATCCAGAGTAGAACATGAGGAGGGGCAATTGCTCATGGTCTATATTGTCTTTCATTATTGCTCCACTTCTGAGCATGCCAAAAATACGGCCTTACCATATGAGAAGCAGTTTTGTGATAGTTGTGAAAAGGACAAGCTCTAACTGGGTGCATTCAAGCAATGTCGCTTTTGTACTCATAAATCCTGAAGCACAAGTGAAGATCGGAAAAGTCCTGATCTTCCTTTCTACTGTCCTTCTCTATCTGATGCTCCTTTCCCTCCTACTTTTGGCCTACCTATTCTAGGAATAGTGACTCATATGGTATTTCCTGCTTCTCAAGCTCAGACTGGGCTGGGTTCCTGAAGGGGAACTTTAGGGGCAGTAAAAATGGTACAATTCCCAAAGCAAATCCCCAATGCAGATTTAACAAACTACACACTTTGGTACCTTTGGTTGGCACTTCACACTTTCTTAAAGCACCAGATATGTGATTGTGGACATTATTTCTACCTTCCTCTGACCAGCGCATTTGTTTCCTTGCAGATGTGTGGGTGTGAAATTGGCCGTTTTTCAAAAAGCCTTTATGAGGCTCCAAATATAACGATTACTAGGAAGGTGTGGTTGAAACGGAGGCGGTGATTGATTAGTAGGGGATAAGTTGTGCAGTTCCATGTCCCTCCCCTGCTTTGGTTCTCAATGTACACAGGACTCATTTTCACTGCACAGAAGACCTTTTACCACCCCCACAACAGTCCCATCACTCCTGTGACTGATCTGCCAAGGAACTGATCTGCAAAGACAATGGCTTGCCCGAGGTCACCCATTTAGGAGCCTTAGAGCCGTGGTAGGATTTGCACCCAGGTCCAAGTTCTAGATTGTTTCTGTGTGAATATGGTGATATGCCTCCTTCTCACACAATTTTCTTCCTCTTGAATGGAACTGTCAGCAAGTCTTTTTGTAGCTGTGCTTTTTGGGATGCAGAGGTTGGCTATGGCAGGTGTCCCCCTGTGCTAACCTTTAAAAGGTCCCAATTTTCTTTCTTTTCTTCCCCATAGAGAAGTGCCAAGAAGCTTGTAGAACAGGAACAGGGACAATTCTACAGTTGAGTTTGTTCTTCTAAGCCAGTATACTCCTCTGTGGACAGGAGAGGCAAAACTGAACCCAGTGCTCGGTCTGAATTCTTTCCCGTTTCCTGCCATCTTTCCTCTTAGAGGTGTGTCTTTAAATGATCTCTCGGCAGGTTTTTGCAAAGAACAGGAAAGTTCTAGGAACAGAAAAATAAAAAAAATGGTGCCCCTTTTCTCCAGTCTCTCTCTCTCTCTCTCTCTCTCTCTCTCTCTCTCTCTCTCTCTCTC
>JAJKFI010000050.1:3940843-3961367 GCA_029204185.1 Lerista edwardsae | reverse complement strand
CTCTCTCTCTCTCTCTCTCTCTCTCTCTCTCTCTCTCTCTCTCTCTCCCCCACTAGTTGTGGTACCTGAACAATATGTCAAAGTTCCTGTTCCAGGCTGGCTGAGCCAAAATAGTAGCATCCTTCTTAGGAGATGTGGATACCCTGCAAAATTTTGTTGCAGGTCCCAGAGGCGGATCTACAGGGAGGGCAAAGCTCTAAGTGTTGCAAGAAGCCTGACCCTGTCATGTAAATCCCTCCTCTCCCTTGCTGCTGTAGCCAGTAAGCAACGCCAAGATGTTGCTTTTCCCTGTGAGGATTGGCTAAAACGGTGCAGGAAAGGAGTGATTTCCATTGCAAGGTAAGGCTTCTGGCAAAACTTAGAGCTTTGCCCTCCCTTAGATCTGCCTCTGGCAGGTCCCACTTGTTGTTAAGTCATGGCTCATGGCTCTCCCCATTGTTCAATGAGCACAGAGATGGGGAGGAACAGGAATGTGCCAGCTAGTCACACCCCTCCCACAGATGGTATTCATTCAGTGGCTCTACTGGTGTACCATTTTGAAAAACAGAAAAAGCAAAACACCAAGGCAAATTCACGTAATGTCTAGTTTGACCTGTAGTCATTGCCTATACGGCTTTGCAACTTTTTGCTTTGCTTCTCTCAAAACGACATAATGGTGACGGCACTATAAGGTAAACTTTGCTTTTATCTTCTTTTCTCCAAGGAGTTCAGGGCAGCATGCAAACTTCTCTCATTTTATCTTCACAATAACCCTTCAAGGTAGGTGAGACTGAAGGCGCAATCCTAACCTGGAGTTAGGCCCTTGCGTTGGCCTAGGAGTGCCAAAAATGCACCATAAAGTGCATTTGGGCCACTCTCGGAGTCAGGGAGGATGGCGCACATCTGTATACTGGCAACTCTGACTCCAAGAGTGGTCCAAACATACTTTATGGTGTCCTTTGTGCCAGCCAAACGTAGCTGGCCTAACTGTGCCAGCCTAACTCCAGGTGAGGATTGCACCCTGGGACAGGTCCAAGGTCATCGAGTCAGTTTCAGAGCTTCAACCTGGCCCTCCCCATTCCTAGGTCCAACACCTGCAGCACCCTGGCTGTTAAGAAATGGTGCAAGAGAAGCATATGATGTACTGAAACTTGTTGCCCCTCTATGGCATGATAAATATAACTTTTCCCAGACACTCATCCTCAAGAAAACAACATTCTTTTTTTAAATATTCTGCTCTTTCAGAAACTGTGTACAACCTAACACAGTATTTTTATGGAATGCTCAAAACACTTAGCCCAATGAACAAAATTAACCTGTGTATTGTAGAATCACAGAATTAATGTCATGAATATACCTGCTTCCTAAGCAGTCATTATTTCTGCTAATCATGGCACTATTTAGACATTTCTGCTGCTGGTTTTTAGTTTTAGTTTATAATAAATACAGCTCCACTCAGAAGACCATGTGTAGTCTGGTCAATTTAGGGGAAAAAAACCCATAACCCGAGACTAAGTCTAATAAAAGGTCTGTCAACTGTTCTTGTCAGTACTAGATATACTGATTGACAGAAAAAAAGTTCTCCAAAATTCAACCACCTGAAGTGGGTTATTTTCAAGATGGCAGCCGCAAACCATGAAAATTGGCCAAAATCATGCAACCGTGTTATTTTTAAGCTCAGAAAAAGTCTAACCAAAGGTCTGTCAACTGTTCTTGTCAGTACTAGGTATACTGATTGACAGGAAAAAAACTTACCCAAACCTGACAACCGGTTATTTCATCACACAGTTACTAATTTCAAGTTCAAGTTCACTAACTTTACAGTTGAACAGTATGGGTTGGCTACTGTTGTGTTCGATGGATATGACGCAGGTCCTTTAATAAAGGATAATACACATAAGAGAAGGCAACAAAACTGTAAGTTATCAATAGTTCACTTCACAACTGATACTGAATTTGAAGAGAAACAGGAAGAATTCCTTTCAGTAGGGCGCAACAAACACCAACTAATCAAATTAATCACTGAAGAACTGGTGACGAGAGGCTGTGGCAGAACATACGGACTACCCGCTGCAGTGGCAGAACATATGGACTTCCATGCAGTTCTGTATGTGGACCATGTCAAGAAACGTATTGTGACAACCAGGTGTTAGGTGACCTAGAGGGCAGTGATGAGGATGAATAGAAAATTAAGGAGTTACTGTTTTATCCGCATATTGCTGCAGTTTTCTTAACCAAGTTTAAAGGGTTCTTTGTTGAATATGTAGTTTTAAAAAAAGGAAACAGTTCAGTTCAAATGTATTATGATATAATAATAAAAACATACAACTTGATATTTGTTATGACTGGTGTTGTACCTGCAATGCTCATTACATTGGAATCCAATCTTCAACCCATGAACCAAGTAATTGGTTAAAATGAATTACTTGACCATACAAAAAACCTTGAGTTTGAAAAATGAAAAAAGGACTAAGCTTAAAAATGACATGGTTGCATGATTTTGGCCGATTGTCATGGTTTGCGGCTGGCTTAAAAATAACACGGTTGCATGATTTTGGCCAATTTTCATGGTTTGCGGCTGCCATCTTGAAAATAACCCACTTCCGGTGGTCGAATTTTGGAGAACTTTTTTTCTGTCAATCAGTACACCTAGTACTTACAAGAACAGTTGACAGACCTTTTATTAGACTTAGTCCCGGTCTAATAACATATTGACTGGACTAGTGCAACTCAGCTGACTGATGAAGCTGCCTATGGGCCTGCATTGATCTCTTGATCATAACTGTGTAGTAAATCTGCTTGCAGGAGCCTGATGATGCTCTGAGAAATGAAAATGGCTTCCTTGAAGATCTCTTTCAGTGCTGAGCATGTGCTTGCAGTGACGTGCAGGTGGCTCAAGCGGCTTTGCTCTGCTTGCTTTGTGGCACAGCGTCTCTCATTGTCCTGAATGCAAGATGCAAGTTTGAGTCACACATGCATATTGGAAAAATAAGTGCATTGCCAGTTCAATGAAGCCCAGTCTTTTTTTTAAAAAAAACCTTTGCATGTGGGTAGTTTGCATGTATTGTGCAGTCTCTGCTGTACAATAAAAAGCTTCTGTTTGATGTGGATGTGGGATGGCAAATTGACTTGTTGCGTGCAAAACTTCCAAACCCTTTCTAAATCCAATTCAAAATGACGATGTGTTCCTTTAAAGGTCTCCAGGGCTTGAGAGCGGGTACCTGAATAGAATCTGTTACTATGTCAATCTGTCCCTGTACTAAGAGCATCTTCACCCATCATTGGTAGCAACTGGCGGTGGGGCGAGAGGCTGGGTGGTGATGCCCCGATATAACATACCCATTTTGTCTTATATGTTCCCGTCAGTTTGGGGGCAACAATCAGAAAAGGGCATGGTGATAGGATGAACCACCCCCATCACTACAGCACCATGGTCCCCAGCTGACCTTCCTCCACCCTGCAGTTGCTTTACTTTTTTAAAATTAATACAAGAGATTCTATTTATGGATTTTCCACATCAAGTTTGGTTTGATGTATCGGATTCTAGATTGCAGACAATGAGCTGCCTGTATGACACAGTTTGTGCTTCCTAACCAGCTGATAACCTTGATCATCACACAGCCCAATAATACTGACAATTCACCCCCTCTTGCTGGTGCAGCCATTCCCACAGAGCATGTGCAGCATTCCTGGGGAAACATTTTGAAAAGTCTCCTTCAGAGTAAGTGAACTATTATTCACTTACCCTGGAGAAAGCCTCCACGATAGCCATGGGATTCCTTGGATCTACGTACACCTGCTCTTTTGCAGGCATAAGTCTGAGGCATGTAATGGTGGTGGACAGGGAGAAGAAAGGGGTTAGGAATTGGGTGCATGCGAGGGCTGCCTATCCAACCCTTGGCCTGCCTGCCTCCCAACCTCACCTGGGAACGCCCCCTGTTCCACCCACTCTTTGGCCCATTCTGCCTCTCCTGCCATTGGACTCACATTTCGTGGCAGTGGGCCTCCCATGGCTGATTGCAACAGCATGCCCCAAATGGCTGCTGGTGGTGCCTGCAATGCGCCACTAAGAACCATTTTATAATAGTGGAACAGAGTTTCTAGCTGGCACCCTTGTACTGAGTTCCACTATTGTAAACCCCTTTGCATGCTGGCTGGATAGGACTAGGCCAACAATCCATTGTGTGTATTGATAAAAGAAGTTAAAGATTTCTCTTCTTTGAATCTGCCAAGGTGAATAAGGGCAATACATACCAGTTATCACCTAGAAAAGACAAGTTGTCAATCCTCCTGCATCCCATACCTCTATCCTTTCCGTGTCTCGTGCCTCCCTGGGGCACCTGGTGGGCCGCTGTGAGATACAGGAAGCTGGACTAGATAGGCCTTTGGCCTGATCCAACAGGGCTCTTCTTATGTTCTTATGTACCTAATAATGCTCAACAGCAGATCAAGAAACTCTTTTGAGTGCTGCTCCTTAAAGCTTTATTGGCCATCTGCTGAAGTGAGTCACTAGATGGCTCTACAGCACCAGGGTATGCAACTCATTTCCATTGCAATTGTGGGTTGTAGAACTAGAAAGGCACTATCCCTTCCTCAGTAACAAAAGAGGTTGTAGCCTGAATTGGGGAGATGAGAGCAGATCTCTCTGCTTCAGGCTGCAGTGCCCTCTTCTCACCAAGATTTCAAATCTCCAGGGGATAAATGGATTCAGTTCTCAGGCCTTTTGGAGAAAGAAACTTGTGGCTCCTGACCCTTTAAGAACTGTTTATCATATAACCATACAAGTATTAATAACGATTTGGATTTTATCCGCATAAATCTACAGTACATGTGAAGAAAAATTCTAAAGACAATTTTGAATTCTTTTTGTTTCACATTTCCTGTATCATTGGTGGAATTTTCTTAGAAGCAGCATCCGTGCCCCCAGCTGTGAAACAGAAATGAGAATTCATTTGAACTTGTACCAGACACCCGTTTTTGTGTGCTTAAAAATAGTTTAAACATTTAAAAAATCTGCTGCCTGAATTGGGGACACCTTTTTGATTGATCAAAATTGATCATGTAGACACAAGGGGAGGAAGCGTTCTCTCTCTCTCTCTCTCTCACACACACACACACACGCTCACACACGCTCACACTCACACAAGCACAAAAACTCTGGCAGGTATTATTAGATATCTTATCCATATTTGCGTTTTGAATTTGTTGCTTCTTACTGAGTTCAGAAATATTAACGGATTGTGTACATTTTTAAAATTTTTTGCATAGCTTTAAAAATAAAACAATACAGTTGTTACTTGAAATTTAGTTTCAGTGTGGAAGAATTCCTATAAACCAGAACTTGTGCGGCCAGCAGACTCTGTTTTGCAATTAGAAACATAGGCCTAGTTCCCCCCAAGCAACAGATAACCCTTAACTGTATCACTTCAGGTTGCAGGTTGAGGTTAGGGTGTTGTACTCCTCCAGATAGAAAAATGTCATCCACATGGAAAATTGTCCCAATGGAGTGAGGGGTAGGCTAGAAGTCTTCTTCTTAACTCCTGCTTTCCTATGGGCAGGGAATTTTTTTCTCATTTGTACAGAGGAGGATTCAATCAGTTGGGGTCCTAAATGTGGTCTGATGTGATAGAGTTAAGCTCTGGTACACAGCTGCTGTTTGTGAAACTTAGTTCAATGACAGTACAGTACTAATGCCTGAACTGGAACATTTGCATTATGTTGTGAGAAAGACACCTCAACTGCTTACTTAGCCATGATGTAGCCAAATAATGAACTCCAGTGACATGTGTGTTAGTTTGTTACTTCTGCCGCACCCTGCCCAATAATTGGATTCATACACGTTTCCCAGGGAATAAGCCACACTGAAACCAATGGGACTTTCTTCCCATTCATAGGCAGGGCCGGCTTTAAGCCAATGTGACCAATGTCGTCACATCGGGCCCCGCGCTTCAGGGGGCCCTGCGCTAGCAGGGTGAGCATATTGCCTATGGCTGCAGCTGGGATCTCTATGGGCTGTAAGTCAGTGGGGTGAGCAGAGCAGCTTTACCTTGGTCTCTCCCCCCTGCCTCTGCACAGCCCCAAATGAGCCACCTGCAGTTAGCGGTGATGTTATGGTATCACCACCACCTACTTCCACATGCCATGCTTTGCACACGGCACAAACAGCGCTCTTCTTGGTGAGTGGGGGGCCCTGCAGGGAGGGTTGGGGGCCCCACAGGAATGTCCCACATTGGGCCCCGCCGCTGCTAGAGCCGGCCCTGTTCATAGGCTTGTGTTCTTATAAAGCTGGATAGAAAAGAGGTTAGTTCCTTCTGTCCTTTGTGGTCTTTAATCTTACTATCCATTAATCTCTGCAGCATTTAAGGAAAATCCAAAAGAAGCATGAAGGAAAAATGTTAAAATTCTTTAGAAGTGAAATTAAGACTGCTTATTCCTTTCATAGAGAACTACGCTATTTAGGAAATTATTTACTACGCTATTTAGGAAAGGCACATTGTATCTTCATAGATTAAATTTCCGGTGTAAGCAAGAAGCTTATAAATGTTACGTAACTCACATTTTTCTTACTATCTTTTGGCAGCAGGAAATCCTAAGGGCATCTTTTTTGCCAATTTGGGCATCCGTTTTTCAAGGGGAAAAAAACCCACACTGGCAAAGCAAGATGAAAGGAACTGAAGGTGAATGATGAGATTCTCTGCCAGTCTTATCTCTTACTACTCTTGCTCATTTCCTCTTTTCTTTTCATCACGGACCATGTTGGCTTGTGTTGAGACTTGAGAACCATTAGTGCCCTGATACAGTGTTTTTCACAGCCAAGGTTATAGCTGAAGGGAGTGGAGCTGTGAGATTTCTCCTACAGCAGAATCAGAGTTGTCATCAGGAGGAGTGTGCAGGGGTTGCCCCTGAAATCTTTTTCAAAGAACTTTACTCAAGAAGAAAAATCAGGCTCAGTAGGAGGCAAATTGAGAAATGTGCCTGGGGCATATGCTATTATCTAGGATGTCATCTTTCCCTGGACTGTCTGAGAGATAATGTACGTCATGTTATAGTAAGGCTACAACCATATACAAGTTTACCTGGTAGTGATTCCTGAATACAGTGGGATTTACTTGTGAGTAAAGATAAGCCAGCCCTCTCATATGCCTTTTAAATTTAGTTGGATTATTTTAAATTCCATTTTTATTTTATATATTTGTTTTAAAACTATTGCAACTCACTCCATGAATTAGGGATTCAGTGAGCTAGATCTTTAACCAAAGTACAGTAAGTTTCAAAGCAGATGTAAGTTGCAGGAGAAGAAAACTATTGAAGCAATGTAAGGTTGTTGTTTTTGGCTAGAGACTTTACAGGATGACTACAGGGTGTGTGTCATGACAAGCTCCAAAATGTCGCACAGTTCACAGCCATTGAGAAAATTTTGTGAGAGTGTCCATTGCTTTCCCCTGTTGCTTAGCTTGTTCTTTCTTCTGTTGTTTTAAGGAGATGTTAAATGGTTTTATTGCTCCATTGTTGATATTTTTTTAAATCTATTTTTAATCAATTTTTTAAATTGTTTTTAATGTAATTTTATGAATGTTGTAAGCCACCTTGGGAGGCAGGGAAGGCAGCATATAAATATTTTTAATATGTAAATGTCTGCATAAGTGCTCCTGAAGTTGAACTCTCTCCCCTGAACCAAGGATTAGTACTGTCATATTTTACTCATATTTTACTCTGCTTATCACTGTTTGAATGGGGGAAACTAAAGGGAATAATTGGATTCAATCACCCTTCACCCATATATTCAAAGTTGGTGGACAAGGCTGGTTATATTGTGGACATCAGTAGCAAATGACACTTTTAAGGTTAAATAGCTGCTTTGAAAAGACTGTCACCAAGAAAACAGCACAGTTAAATGCTGTGGCCTTGCGTCCAACTGCAGCCCTGCAGAGCTGCCACATAGGCTGCAATTCCATACACACTTACCTCAGAGTAAGTTGCATTGAACTCAGTAGGGCTTATTTCTGAGTCGACATGCTGTTAAGCCTGGAGCGTCAGTTTGGCCTTCATTGGCAACAGTGTAAATTGAAGATAATAAGAGAGAGAGCCCAGAGAAAGTTAGGTCTTAGGGAACATCTGCGAATCCCCGAGTTTCTCATAGTAAGGCCTAGAACAGGAGTGTCAAACATAAGGCCCTCAGACTGGATGTGCCTCAGGCTTATCTGGCCCTTGGACTCTTCAGCACTACCATCAGCTGCTGTCAGTGCCTCTGGGCAGTACTGAGTTGTCACTGCTGAAAGGGCAGCACACATGATAATTGGGATCTCCCATATCTTGAAAATATGATTAAGATATGTGCATTTTCTCTTCTATTCACAGCTAATGAGTTCCTAAGTGAGGAAAAAAAGTGCTTATTTCCAGTCAAATGCTTATGTCTAGTCTGGCTCAATGACATCATGTCCTGCTAATTACATCACTTCCAGCCCTCAGCTGGCATCATAAATGCTAGTCGGCCTGTTGAATGAAAGGAGTTTGACACCCCTGGACTAAAATGTGCACACCTTACACCTTGAGAAATGGTTTGCTGAGTAGCATATGGTCTTAGAAAGAACTAAAAACATGCTCCCAGGGAAAATTAAAAATTAAACTCTTCAGAAGTGGCCAGCTAACTAGAAGTAGGAATCTTTCCAAAGAGACTTGGAATGGGAACGTTTTTACTGACGACATGCAGTCATCAGTAAAATCTAGTTAACTATTTATCAGAATGTTTTTCTGTGCAGCATCATTATAGCTTCTGTCTGGATCCACTTCAAGGTTACCATCCTGTGAGTCCCTTTTCATGCCCCCAAGAGATGACACCAATAAGTTTTCAAACGTTTTTTTCCCCACCTGTACATTTATTACAGGGCTGCGGCCCCCTTCAAGGACATAAAAATTGAGAAGTTCAGTTTCACTAACAACTCACAATTCCTCTTTTAGGTGTAAAATGTATAAATAGTGTGCCTGATTTTGCACAGAGTACATGTCTATTTACAAAGACCAATTGCCACCTGCCCCTACACACATTCAGTCATATATGTGTGTATGAGGAAGATTTTGGGCAAATAACATGGTTCCTGAGTAGGCCTGAACTTCAGCTCAGCTTCCCACAGCTTTGGCAGAATTCTTTACACAGCTCGAAAGTCTAGTCCAGTTCCTCTCAGGCTTAATCTCTCATTTCACTAAGAGTGCAGTCCTAACCTGGATTTAGGCTGGCACAGTTAGGCCAGCAAAGTTTGGCTGGCATAAGGGACACAATAAAGTATTTTTGGATCACTTGTTTGGACCACTCTTGGAGTAAGGGAGGATGATGCATGTCTGGGTGCTGACCTTTGACTCCGAGATTGGTTCAAGCATACTTTACAGTGTCCATTGTGCTGGCCTAACTCCAGGTTAGGATTGCGCTCTAAGTTTCACAATTTTTTTTCCTTTCAAAGTGACTTTTCTGTTCCCTGGGTATAGGCAAGTTCTCTACAGATCATACTCCTGTTCCTGAAATTTGTACCTGGTATTAATATGGTTCCCCCCCCCTTTTCAAAACAAGAAAGCACTCTTCCAGGTCTGTCTCTGGACCTTGAACCACTACACCATCCTGGCTCTCAACAGTGCAACCTACCTACCATGCTTCCAATCTACAAGCCACAGCTATTTAAGTCTAGTTTGGATTAAATCAGAAACCAGGCATTCAAATGCCTTCGATTTGAACAGTGTGACACAATCCAATTTGGCTAGGATGGAGTATAGACCTACCTTCAAGGGCATTGACCTGACTTAGTGAACTATCATTACCACTGATTATCATAATGGAACCTTGGCCTGGTGTTAGCTTGGTCGTGGCCTTCAGTTTTATCACCTGGCCTCTGATTCAGATTGGCTTAAACCCAGCACACCCCCTTGTTACTCCCACAAATGGCATGATGAAAGTGAGTTGGAAAATGTTCAGAGCTGGTCGTAACAGCAGCCTGGCGCTGGGCCTGATCAAGCCTGTGACCATGAGAGGCTCTTTTCCATGCCCAGTTCTCTTTGGTGTGTCAGGAAGGTGACCACTGGTGATTTAATTTGAGTCTATGCCAAAAGCGGAGGGAATGGCCAAGCTTGAACTTGATGATTACTTTTGGCTTTCCTCTTAGTGCCTCTGGCAAAGCAGCGTGGGGCCTGACAAGTGGAGAGGGCTGCCACTGAATCTGAAACTTGAGCAGAGGCTGTACGGGAAACAGGGGTGATGGAAATTCACAGTAATGTTCCAAAGACTGCTCTTGGGTAAGACAAAAATGCAAAAGAAAAGAGGAAAGAATTGAAATGTCATACAGCAGTGGTTCTCCAATTTTTTTGCACTGGGACCCACTTTTTAGAATGACAAATCTGTCCGGGACCCACCAGAAGTGATGTCATGGCCGGAAGTGCTGTCAATGTGACACCAGAGTGACTGCTTTCCTGCGTTCCTGCTTTTCCTGCTTTCCTGAGAATGAAGCAAGACGTTATTTCTCAAGTCATTTTCCAATAGCAAAGTGAATCAGAAAGGAAAAATCATTCAACAATCTTGACACAAGCAACCCTCCCTCTTTCCAGCAACCCAGCTTCCCATATGACTGCACTAGGTGCTCTGTGACCCACCTGAAATTGGCTCGCAACCCACTGGTGGGTCCCAACCTACAGTTTGGGAACTACTGACCTAGAACATTTTTGGAACTGATCGTGGCAAACATCTTCCTAACTTTATCTTGAGTAATGTTTCCATGCACCAGCTGTTTTAGTGGGGAAAAGCCCTAGAGCAGTGGTCAGGGAACAGGGGTAAATTACCCCAAATGGGGTAAAAATGAAATTCCTGGGGGTAATGGACAGATAGGAGTATGCCCCGCCCCCTTTTCCCTCATCCTTCCTTCATGACCAACGTTCTCTCTTCTGACCAATGGGAAGTTCCTCTCACGCTTGATGGATTTCCCTTGCTTCCAATAGGAGATTAGAAGCAGCAAGGTACTTGGCCCCCAATAGGCAGTGTCTCCCTCCCTTCCCAGGCGGCAAAGAAGGCCGTGGTTATTGATCCCGCTCCTGGTAGAGGGAGAAGAAAGCAACAGCAGAGAAAATGGCGGCCATGGCTGCAACTGCGGCGGTGCCGGGTGATGGGGGAGCTGGTGAGGCCAAGCCTATTCCGGGCAGCAAGGCCGGTGCAGACCCGCTCCCGGCTGGCACTCAGGCAGCCGTAGAGTCGGTGGTGCTTGACTCCAGGGAAGAGCCCGAACCAGCTCCGGGTGGGGAGGCTGAGGAGCTGCCGCCATCACTGCCACCCAGGAGCCCGGCAGGGATGCGAGACATACAGGCGTGGGGGGGCCTCTGGTGAGTGGCTGAGGTGTGTTTATGCATGTGCCCACGCGCACGTGCGTGTGTGTGTGTGTTGAGAGGACTTCTGTGGACGTGCCTCTTTGCTTGTGAGCAGCTAGGGCTCTCCCTGGGTTTGCCTTGTCTTGCTGTCCCAAGGAGTGGGGCGGGCGGGCAAGCGAGTGGGGGGAGGGCTGGGGTGCCTGTGCAGTGAGTCAGGGACACAAAGAGAGGTGGGAGGCAATGAGGCAAGGTGAACAGCAGAAAACAAAAACAAAATCAGAACTGCTGTTTCTGGCCTGTGTGTGCGCGTGCATGCGTGCGTGCGTGCGTGCGTGCGTGCGAGAGAGAGAGAGAGAGAGAGAGAGAGAGAGAGAGAGAGAGAGAGAGCCAGCCAGCCAGCCAGCCAGCCAGCCAGCCAGCCCCAATCTGAATTCATTATAGAGAGAAATCTTAAGTCCAAGCACCTAAACCTGTTCTCAAAAAGGTAAGCTAGTTGTAACCCAGAAGGGATGAATTCTATTCTCTCAAGGTCTGCAGATGTACCCAAACTCTTTACAACTTCGTATTTACATAGCATTAATTAAGCTCATTAATTAATCAAATAAAAAGCAATGGGTTCCAATACGTAAATTTTTTTCTTTTGTTCTGGCGGAGTGGTGGTGGTGGTAACGTCAAGGGGGTAACGTCGGTGTATCTAAATATATTTTGGGGTAAAAGGTAAAGAAGTTCCCTGACCCCTGCCCTAGAGGGACACAAGCCAAGAAGTGCAGCTTCTTTGGGCCTGCTCTTCCTTCACAATCTTATATATAATATATATAATATAATATTATATATAATATATATATATAATATTATATATAATAATATATAATCTATCACAATATATATATTGGGGTAGAGCAAAAGGAAAGTGCTGTGTTCATATTAGTAGTGGGCTTTATTTTCTCCTATCCAGCCCAGTAGAGTAAAGCCCATGTGTGCTGTAGAGTTCTGCACACATCTTTGCATTCATCCTGGTGGAGAGTATATGCAAATTCTGCACCTACTGGATATGACTAGATCTATTTGGCTGAAATGGAATTATAATTAAGGGTGCAATCCTAACCAACTTTCCAGTACTGGTATAGCTGACTTTCAACAAAACCCTTGAATATGAACCCAGCTTGGCGGAGAGCATTCAAACCCTTGAGTATCAGCACCTTATGAGTGCTAGTGGACTTTGGCGTCCAAAAGTTCTCAGCAGGTCATTATTGTGTGGTCCAAATTTAATGGTTATACAACATTGGCTGCACTCTTGGTGTATCAAGACAGAATCCCTTTATGCAAATGAACAGGGACAGTCTCGTGGGTGAAGAGGTTCTATAAGTGTAGAATCTGTTGCTGAGTGGTGGAGCTCCTTCACTGCACGCAGGAAGGCACCTTTAAGTGAGGTGGGGAAAGACTCCTGCCTGCAGTGGCAAGCCACTGATGTCAGTGCTGAAAATGCTGAACTGTGTGGGAAAGTGTTTTGACTGGGTATAAGTCAATACTGTAAGTTTGAAGCAGTGGTTCCCAAACTGTGGGTCGAAACCCACCAGCAAGTTACCAGCCAATTTCAGGTGGGTCGCAAAGCAGCCATATTGAAAATATAGGGATGCTGGAAAGGGGGAGGTTATTTTGCTTGTGTCAAGGTTGTAAATAGAATTTTTTCCCCTTTCTGATTCACTTGCTTTTGGAAAACAACTGAGAAACAGCCCAATGTATTGCTGCATTCTCAGGAAAACAGCAGGCTCTGGCGTCAAAATGACGGCACTTCTGGTCATGACATCACTTCTGGTGGGTCACGGACAGATTGTCATTCTAAAAAGTGGGTCCTGATGCTGAAAAGTTTGAGAACCACTGGTTTGCAGTATTGTTGACATTACAATATGACTTCCCACAAGTCTGAGGTGAAAACAGGTGCCTTTGAAAGCAGGTTTCAGGGTTAAGCCTCGGGTAGGCCCAGTTCAAATGAAGCCCTAAGTGTGGGTTTGGAACAGTCTGAAGGGGAAAAAAAAAAGCCTAGTTGCCACAGGTCAATCAAACCTTTATCTGTCCGCAGCAGACTGTGCTGCCCTGCTGACAAGGTAAGACTGAAGCAATCCCAAGAGGGAGCTATATGCAGGGTCTAGTGGTAGGCATTCCTGATTGCTGGCTGACCTTCAGCTTGCAAGTGCCTTTTTTCCCCCACCCACCATGTCATAGGCACACAGAGGAGCATTTGCAAAGCAAACAGGCCTTTTCCGGAGACCAGCTGCTTGCAGTGTTGCATCAGAAAATGGCAAATAGCATATTAGCAACCATTCAGCATTCATGACTCAAGCCCCAACCACTTACAAAATCTTTGTGAAACTTGTTTCTTCTATCAGGCAATATGTTGACAGGAATAATTCCTTTCATCTTGCAGAGCCATAGAACAGATCTAGTACATGTTTGTATTGGCTAATAATACGATAATCATCTCTTGCAAAGATTCACTTCAGGCAGCCAAAATAACTTTTCACCAATGGCTGCTAATGGCTGTAAATATCAGATTGTTTTTCCAATACAAACAAAGCTGTAATTAAGATCAGGCACCATTTTTTTGTACACTTAAATTTTATTTGGCTATAGCATGCTATCTGTCTTACATTTTTGCTCTAATCGCTTTCAGGCACGGCCTGCAAGTTGAATTGGGAATGTGAGTCTCTGCATCATATTAAAGATTTAGCTTCAGAAACTATATGGTTAGGATTTCCAGCCATCAACCATTCATGCCTGTTTCTTTGAAAAATCTGAGGCAGTGAGAGGGTGCAGTCACTCCACTTTCTGCCCTGGGTCTTTACTGGTCCCTAAGTATAGTACCTTCCTGCTGCAGGAAATGGGATTTTAGTTTTGCTCCATGTTCCTGGAGGAAAAATCCTAGTGGAGGACAGATTGCAGCCCCACTCACTGGAGCTTCTGACAAGCTTGATCTCTGGCCTGACAGCTAACATAATATATATGCACTTTTATTATTATAGTTTGGACTCATAGCAACATTGTGATCCAACACACAAGAACTGGGTCGGGAGATCACACAGTGCTAAATACGAAACAAATATCATTTCACTTGAAGGCAAAATCCTGTACATGGTGCTCCCTACCCACTCTAATGGGACAATGGGTACTACTGTGGCCACCCGTACTTGAAGATTCAGGGACTGGACCGGCCAAGTGATGGACATGACCTCTGATCTTTCCTATATCTGGCACAGGCAGGCAGTAGGCTGTGTGCCTTAGGGTGCAATCCTAACCTGGAGTTAGGCCGGCACAGTTAGGCCAGCAAAGTTTGGCTGGCACAAGGGACACCATAAAGTATTTTTGGACCACTCTCGGAGTCTGAGGGGCCAGCAAACAGACGTGCGCCATCCTCCCTGATTCCAAGAGGGGTCCAGATGCATTTTATGGGGACCCTGGTGCCGGCCAAGCTTTGCTGGCCCAAATGTGCCGGCCTAACTCCAGGTTAGGATTGTGCCTTTAGTGATGTATGTTCCTGCGTGTGTGGCTGCAGTTAGAGCCAGTTCACAGGCTCATATTTTAGAAATGAAAGGTAGACTACACAGCGCTGCCTGTCAAGAGAAAAGTTAAGCCAGCATAGTGGGTTTATTTTTTTTTTATTTTTATGTAGCTGGAAGCAGTACAATGTTGCACGATGCTTTCCTGAAAGCTCCGGGAAATTGCACTTTCATCTCTGTCAACAGGACTGATGTATCTATCATGAATCACCTGAAATATTTTTCAGCTGAGGCTGCATTTAAAGAGCCCGGCAGTGAGCCTCCATTGTTTTTAATGGAGGCATGTTCAAGGTTTACCCCTGTGGCTCTTACTGTTGGAGTTTTTCCTCTAGCAATGGTTAAAGGAAAAATCCCTTTTCCTTCACTGATGTAGTGGTGAGGCTTAATAATATGGCAGTTGGTAGAGGAATTCCTTTTGCACCAGCCTCTGGAGGCCTTTGTATAACTGCAAGGAATGCACCAATATCAACCTCCTCCTACCTCAGAGGGGTGGGAAAAAAACCCCACCCACCAGAGGATTGCACAAAGGAAATGAGTTCATCATGTTGGCAAATGATGCCCTCGGGCAATAGAATACATACTTCATCCACTGAGGGTCCTTCCAGATGGCAGCTTCCTCAACGAGGAAGCTCCAAAACAGGCAATCACAGGCACTGTGGAACACAATCAATTAGATTAGTGTCAAACCACCAGGGCAGCAGGGCTTTCTTTCTGAGCTACAATTTCTTTGTCAGCAACAGTTTCTAAGGCCTTCAGAAATACTATCCACCAAACAGGAACTGTTTGACTGTGTGGCATATCATCAGATTAACTGTCTATGAAAAAAGAGTGGGAATCATCCCAACAAAGTTAAGCACTTTTAGGGCCATATTCTATCCAATTTTCCAGCACTGATGTAGCCATTCCAACTAAACAGGTCACTGCATCCTGCAGTGGAGTGGAAGTTGTGGAAGCCTCCTCAAGGTAAAGAAAGGTTTGTTCTGTTACCTGGGGGCTGCATTGCAACTGCATTGGCACTGGAAAGTTGGGTAGGATTGGGCCCTTAATTTCCATTGATTTCAATGAGTGAGAATTAAACATGTTTTTAACACTTCTGTACAACTATATATGTCTTAAAAGTGCTTAACTTTGGCTGAATCCTGCCCCAATGAGTGAGTGACCACACAACTTCTATTGCATTTGGAAGTCCCATTACGTTTATAAGTATTGAATCAATACTTACGAAGAACTAGCGAAAGAAATACGTACAATTTATGATGGCCTTTTATTCAGCCACCCTTGAAGAGAAATACGTAGACTATAAATGTAAAGCAAGACACTGTAAAGCAAGACAGAGAAGTGTAAGATACTAGAGTTGAAAATAATTTTAATACTAATGAAAAAGAACAAGGGCTTTCCTAGAGTATTTACCCCCGTTGTCCTTCTTTGCTAATGTTTAACAGGACCTTATTGATTTTTAACAGCAACTATTTGTGGAAAAAAGAACCAAAAGACTCGCAGCTGGCAACGCGAGTTGGAAGTCGAAAATCGATATCTCACACAATCAATATTTTTGTGAAAATTGCCTGTCAATGTTCAGCTGGTGTGCTCCTCTATATCCTTCCTTCCATTCCCTTTTCTCACATTAAGAACCCAATCCTAACTAAAACCTCCTCTGCTGATGCAGCCATGCAATGACATGAGGGTTGCAAGCAGTGTGTGTGTGGGTCTCCTCAAGGTAAGGGAACCCCACTTACTTTGGAATAAGCCTCCGCTACTCCAATGGATCTCTGCAAATCTGTGCCAGCTATTTTGCTAGTGCAGATCAGAGAGTAATGGAATAAGAAGCGGGAAGCAGGGAGCTCAGGACACCAGTGTGTATGAGTGCTGATGGTAATGGACCCCTCCTTCCCCCATTCTGTTCCCCGCCCTGCCCAGAAATTCCCCCATCTTGGCCACTGGCTTATTATCATGCGTGCCGGTGGAAAGTTCCTTTGGCCAGCAGGCTGGAACTTAGGGTGGAGGAACACATGTTCCATTGATGGGCTGGCCCGTTAGGATCAGGCTGTTTATAACACAGTATGTTAATTTCTCTCTCTCTCTCTCTCTCTCTTTTATATAAAACATAAAAAAGTATAAAAATGTGTAAGTCTGTGTCTCTGCATGTCTGCCTTGCTGGTGCATGTAGACAGGTATTGTGGGAAAGGCTGTGAGTGCATGATTTATACAAGCGAGTCAAGCCTCAGGCCACTGAGGACCAATTGCATTCTCTTTCTCCATGCCAATGAGTCATTAAGCCAGATAGCCTGAGGGCAGTGGCTTCCCAGCATTATCTAGTAATCAGGTAGACCTTTCTAATATGTTTAGTTTCCTGAGCAGCATGGTTGCTGCTTCCATTTGGCTCCATTCTACAGTGTACTGCTAACATGTGGAACAATGTAGGAAGGCCAAATTGCTGAAAGGTTCCATATTGGTGCCTTGCCTCACCTCACCAGGCCTGTCATGGAAGCAATGCTGGCTCTAGGTTTCAGGGACTCCTTAGAAAATGCCCTCCCAGGGAGCAGCAATGAGTCTTCCTGATTGTCCTGGACTTTTGGTTGTCTTATTTATACTCCGCCATTCATAATTTTTTTCACTGCCACTGTGTGCATGTAGCATTGCCCAAAGTGCTTTGTATGCCAACATGGTAGCAATGTATGGCTGTGAGAGCTGGACCATAAGAAAGGCAGAGCACCGAAGAATAGATGCTTTCAAATTATGGTGTTGGAGAAGACTCCTGCGAGTCCCCTGGACTGCAAGGAGAACCAATCGGTCAATCCTCCAGGAAGTCAAGCCTGATTGCTCCCTGGAAGGACAAATCCTGAAGCTGAAGCTCAAGTACTTTGGCCACCTCATGAGGAGAGAGGACTCTTTAGAAAAGACCCTCATGCTGGGAAAGATTGAAGGCAAAAGGAGAAGGGGTCGACAGAGGATGAGATAGTGTCACTGAAGCAATGAGCATGAAATTGGGCGAACTCCGGAAGCTAGTGGAGGACAGGGAGGCCTGGCGTGCTGTGGTCCATGGGGTCGCGAAGAGTCGGACACGACTTAATGACTGAACAACAACAACAACAACATGCCAACATGGTGGTGTTTACTGTGGCGCACGGCAATGGAAGCCACAGGAATATGTACTGGGCAGTGCTGGGGCTGACAAGAAGCAATGGAGGAAGGAAGGAAGCACGCATGAAACAGACCAGCAGTGAGGCCACTGAAATTCAAAAATAAAGAGACCAAAACATTACCTTACTTGAATTATATTAATGCAGTAATTGCTCCTGAAAATAGTCTTCTATTTTCAGGGGCAATTTAAGTCAAGAATAGCATAAGTTTATATGCCAGTTTAGGGACTGGAAAGAGAGCTACTGGTCACTGATTACCAAAATGCGTTTTAACTTTTTAAAGTAGATTTTAACGTTTGCAGAACGAGATACAGTCTTCTGAACCCTCACTCAAGCAATCTGTGTGGCCTGGAATTTCCAAGTTAGAGAAATTCACAAACACCCTAATGATAGGGCATGCATCAAGTAAATGAAACTTTTAATAGGCAAATCATGAGCGGGATGTTAGGGGAATAACCCTTCAAAACAACCACACCCTCTTATTTAACAGGAAAACAAACTGACTACCCAATTAAAAATAATACCAAACACATTAGTCAATATAAGATTTGGCATTATTGGAGGCTACAATTATCAATCCTGCCAGAAGAATGACAGCAATGTAAATGTGGCATAGCATGGGAAAAATGGCATGGACATCTCTTCATAGACTGGGAATTGTGTGCACACAATGAAATTGTAGACATACCGCTGCTTAACTGGGCAATGAGGCACTTTTTCAAGTGATGCTCATCTTCTGTCTATCACGGGGGAGAGTAACTTTCCCTTTCACCCCAGCTTTTGTCTTTTCTAGTGGCTGCTGCTGGTGTTTCTTTTCCGTCTTTTTAGTTTGTGAACCCCTTTGCTGGTAAACAGGAAGCCATTTAGGTTATTTGATTTGCTCTGTAAACCGCTTTGTGAACATTGTGTATTGTAAAGGGCTAAATAAATAGTCTAAATGATACATATTCTTAATTTAAAAAATCATAGAGATGTGGTTGTTTCACAGCTCTATAGAGAATCTTCTCAGTATTTTCTTCATCAAGCCTTTGGAACTCTCCTTTAGACATAGGCGAATGGACATCTGATGTATTTTTTTCACCATTCCAGGAAAGGGCAATCCCTACTACATGCACAGATAACAATGAAAGCACTCTGTTGCGTTTCTTTAGCTTGCACTGTGTCCTAGAAACAATACTTAATAAGAGAGCAGAATTACTGTGGGTGCTCCACAAAGAATCTTGGTTACTTTGTGGATTTCAGTCAAGACAGGTACAGATACAAGGAGACCAGTCCTGTTAATGTGTAGGAGAGCAGGAGCTCAGTATGCACTGTGGCACCAAAGGGATTTAACTAGTTAATAGTGGAATGTGTTTTTGTAAGAAACAATTGACTTAGGGTGCAATCCTATTGCCCTTACCGCAAGCAACTCTTGCGCAAGGCATCATAAAACACCTCCAACGTCGGTGGTAAGCTGTTACCACCAGCTTTGGGGTGGCGCCATGCCGACACAAGCCAGGCGTGCCCCAGAGGGAGCACTGCTCACCGAAGAGCAGTGAGTTCGCTGCTTGCCAGTAATGCGGCCTTTAGGGCAAGGTGGGAGAGAGGTCTGGGGAAGGGCTGGGTTGGGGATGGGACTGATGGCGATTCTCACCGCTGGTTCCTGACCTCCATGTAAGGCCACAAGGCCTTACATGGAGGCCCTTATGTCTGCTCTGGCTAAATAGCCAGCACAAAAGCAAGGAGACCCATTGCCTGCCCTGAGGCATTTAGGGTACGTATAACCTAAATGCAGTGGATCACTACGGTTGGTGTAAATCCCATTAACTTTATAGTACACCCAACAAATCAGTAACCAACCAGAAGCCAACTTGATGACACTCACACAATTGAATTAGAGTTCTAGTATTAGCTATGATACATGGAGATGAAAGTGGACCTCTACTAACACCTTATTGGTTCCCTGCTGTGCCATAGTAACACCTCATTGGCTCGCAGAGTAATCGGCCTCATTGGTCAGCTTTAAGTTAAGAAAATCTACTTTTTGTTATATATGGCAGTTGTCTTTTCCATTTCTGTTTATTTGGCTATAACATTGGATGGAATGCCATCATATTTCAACGGTGTTTGTTTCATTGTGTTCTGCATTAAATTACCTATTGAATGATATATAACATAGTGGTATTATTCGAAAATACTAACATTTTCACAATTTTGGCCAATAGTGGTGTCACCACCCCCTGCCCAAGTGTGCCAATCTGGTGTGGTCCGTACCCTGCCCCCTACCAGCCGCTGCTGCTTTGCACTCTTTCAGTTAGGCATTGAATTTCCAAACCCTGAACGTAGACAGTGCAGACATTCCCCATGACTTGTAGAATAGAATCTGAGCAAATTAAAACCTGATAGTGTTATAGTCATTCCAATCTCTGCTTCCAGCTCCTGAGCCCTTTTGGAGTATGAACCCTTTTGGGACAAGGAGCCATTTAACATTATTATTATTATTATTATTATTATTATTATTATTATTATTATTAT
>JAJKFI010000050.1:3916948-3937286 GCA_029204185.1 Lerista edwardsae | reverse complement strand
GAGAGAGAGAGAGAGAGAGAGAGAGAGAGAGAGAGAGAGAGAGAGAGCTTTTCCTAAGCCTGCACCAAGACTTGTCTACAGATTTACATAAACTAAGCCTGATGACTGAGAGAGAGCAGATTTTATGAATTAGAATACATGGGTCAGTGGAAAAAAATCATCCAAGGGCAGAGAGAGGGAGGGAGAGCTAAGGAGCTTCAGGCAGAGCATCCATGTGTGGTTGAGTGATGTGTGACCGACTCAGCAGCTGTTGCTTGTGACATGATCTACCAAGATGACAGATTTTGCAAACTGCTCAGAGAAGAAAAGTACTGAGGTGCAAGAATGTGAACTGGGTAACAACCCTGCTCACCTGTTCTGTGATACACACAATTCTATGTTAAAGAAAACAATTTTATAGTTGTCATTTGGCATCCAGTCCAGGCCATTTGGGATATAATACACAAGTAGAAAACAATGGATTTTATTTTTGTTTAGAAGTACTGAATTGCACACGGTAACCCGATGCACAATAACAAGCTGTTCATCATATTGAATGTGCCAAGTTGCTCTGTCATTCCTCACAAAATACCCAGGGGGTAAGTTATTACATATGTGGTAGGGTTATACATATAAGGAATATGTGAGAAAGTAACTCATCTTCACATGGAAGATGTGAGAAAGTAACTCATGGGCAGCCCATGGTGCCCACGGCTCCAGGGGCACGGAAATGGTGACCGCCATATCCTAAGGGCGCTGGAACACTGCCAGCAGTCTCCTCAGGGTAAAGGAGCATTTGCTCTGGGTCACACCGCTGCAGCACCAATGGGGCTTCTTGGCTTTGTCCGCTTCTTGGCTTTGTTTGAGCAGGTGCGGAGTTGAGGACAATTCCATATTGAAATACATCACACATACCACAACTTCTGGATCCAAAGTTAGTTGATTCTTCCCATTGACAAAAGGTTAAATATCGACACATATAATTAATATATGTATAGGTAATATATAGGTCACCTATACAGGTGACCTATATAGTTAAATATAGGTACATGTGTAAAAACAAACATGTCACTTTCAACATGCAGAAAAGTACTACAGAAACCTCCATAATCCATTTGACTAGAGAGCACAGCCGGACAGAAAAAATGAGAACTTGGGTTTCACAGGCAACCATGGCTTTATCTTACTGTCTTTGAGGCTCTGAAAAGCTGTCATCAATATACAGGCTAAGATGCAATCAGCTTGTTACATGAATAACAGTTGGAAAACCGGAAGCTTCTTTCCTTTGAACAATGAGTGGTATAGTTCATATTTTCCCCCCAGCTGTACTGATTATGCGCTTATCGATAATTAATGAAGGATTTCAGCTGCAAGGCTTCCTTTGCGTTAAGGAGCTGCGGTTCTGAGTTGCTGGTCTGCTTGGAATCTGTTCAGAAAGTGCCCTTTTATTATCAGCAACAAAAGAAACTGCTTTGGAATGGTCGCCATGCTTCATCCATTATTCTTCACTAAAAGTGGGAATAAGCGAGAGAAGAAAGGAAGTTTTCTGCGCTTCAAAAGAGAAGACCAGTGCTAGAGTGTGAGAAGGCGAAGGCGCTACCCTATTGACGCACTGGAGTGGTGCATGTTCCTTATGCCAGTCCAGTGCTGTCACAAAACATGCGGCATGGCACGTCTGTGCCAGACCTGGAGGTAGATGGGCCAGCACGGGCAGGTAGGCTGAGGCCATGCTGGCCAAGTTCGGCCAGTGTGTGTGTGTGGGTGGTGGTGGGGGGGGTAGGGGGGGTATTTGGGGGCTGGGGAAGATGGAAGGAGGGCAAGACTATTGGCAGGCAGGACTGGGGTGCGACTGGCCTGGGCTCTAGTCAGACTAGGCTGTACCCTATCCCCCATCCCTGGCCATATACAGTCTGCTCGGAGTAGCCTTATTGCTCCAAGTTGCCTTATTGAGGCTGCTGGGGCTTACTCCATAGTAAATATCCCCTTACTCTGAGGTGGCCTCCAGCTGCCTGCTATACTGCACTGGATTCAATGCAAGCCTGTTGGCCTACCTGTTCCAGTGCAGAATCGGATTGGGCTGCCTGTCACCATGCGTATCTGATGGCTAATGTACAAAATGAAGACTCCCAACAATTATCCCAAATACATCTGGTGAATCTGCAGATTTGTTAATTGTATTAGGGAACACTGACAGTGACCTTACAGTCATGTTTATATGGCTACAGTGATCTACAGGGTCAGCTCTAGGAGCAGCGAGGCCCAATGTGGGGCATTATTTATTTATTTATTTATTTATTTAAAGAATTTATACCCTGCCTTTTCCATGTCGAAGCATGTCAAAGCAAAGGATTACAAACAAAGTACAATGTAACCACAATAAGTAAAACAAGATTAAGACAACAACAGTATTAAACATTAACGGGAACAATGAGAGCGAACAAGAATGAGGCCAGACCCAATTCTCCATATCAGGCCGTTCGGAGGGTGGAAAAACAATTGACCAGAGGAGTGAACAGATTATGACAATATACCAGAGGGACAGAGGGTAGACAGCCAACCATCATCCAAAAGCCAGACGAAATAGGTATGATTTGAGCCCTCTCAAAGGCCATGAGAGAGTGCATAGTTCTTAATTCTTCCGGTAGGGAATTCCATATTTGTGGAGCCTACAGAGAAGGCTCGTCCCCAAGCTGCCGTTCCTTTAACTTGGGACAGATGGGGCACTTGAAGGAAAGCCCCTTTAGATGATCTAAGAGGGTGAACTGATATGTATGGGAGAAGGTGGTCTTCTAGGTGGGCTGGGCCTAAGTCATGAAGGGCCTTAAAGGTCAGTACCAGCGATGTCATCTGGGCAGGACGGTCTGGAACGCCATACCGCTTGTTCCGAGGACGGGCTGCGACAGGGTGCCATTGTGTGGCAGATGCCGCGTGCTTTTTGGCCCGCCCCCCGCCCTCCCCTGCGCTTGATTCACTCGGATATGGAGCTATTCTGGGTGCAGGGAGGCATGGCTGGGCTCCGCACGGGGGCAGGAAGCTGCCACTCAACCATGCGTTCCGGTTGTTGGTGCTGACAGATGACATCACTGATCAGTACCATCATCTTAAGTTGAGATCGGAAGTGAATGGGCAGCCACTGTAGCTGCTGAAGGAGTGGTCCTACTGAGTCAAACCGTCTGGTTCCTGTAACCACCCGGGCTGCTGCATTTTGTAGCCTTCGAACTGTTCTCGAGGAAGCCTTTGAGTTACAGTAGTCCAGCCTAGAAATCACTAATGCATGGACCACTGTGGCCAGGTCAGAACGGCTCAAGTATGGTCGTAGTTGGCATTCCTGTAGCCCCCCTCTCTGTGAGGCCCCCACTTACCAAGAAAAGCATTTGGCACCTGGAAATAAGTGCACCTGGCACCTGGAAATAGTTGGTGGTGACATGATGATGTCACCACCAACTCCTTCCAGGGGGCCCATTTTGGAGGCAGGGGCAGGTGGGAAGTAAAGCTGCTCTGCTTGCCCCACTGATTTACAGTTCATATAAATACCAGCTGCAGCAGCAGGCAATATGCTTACTGCACTGGTGTGGGGCCCCCAAAGTGCAGAGTCCAATGTGATAACATTGGCTTAAGGCTGGCCCTGGTGATCTATAAGGTGAATATGAAAGAAAGAGAATTTAAGGAAGGATGAAGATGTAGTTTGATGGCAGCCTGTCATCTAATTTGATAAATCTTGCAGCCCAATCCTATTAATCGCCCCACCTGTGAAGGCTGCCATTGCATCTGGTGAGGGAGGCGGTTGTGGAGGTATCCTCTGGATAAGGGAACAAATATTCCTTTACCTGGGGGTGAGCCTCCACAGTGCAGAAAGGTTTACTTGGACCAGCACTAGCTGATTAGCTGGCGCAGATCTGCACTGGGGGGGCCATTACATGGTCCGCACTACACTACTGCTGCTGAACCCTCTCCATACTGAATCCGCCCCCTGTTGCTACTTCATTCCACTCTTCCACGCACTGTCCCCCCTCCCCCACTTCATCCTGCCTCCTTTGTCATCCTCCCTGCCTCAGCAACACATAGGATTGGGATGTTAATTAATTCTATGACTTTTAGTCAACTGATCATTCAATTGCTTAAATCTGCAGAAATTTGTATATGAATAAAAGCAATCTATTATCTAAAGCAAAAAAAGAAGAAGTAAAGCATTCTTTGTTTTCAGATGATTCACATGTGTGCAGACACCATCTAAGACACTAAGAGCGCAATCCTACCTTATGCCGGCCTAGTAAGGCCGACATAGCAGGGCCATATCCACAGGCCCATTCAGAGGCAGCAGCAGCAATGTGCAGGACAAGAGGAGGTTTTCCCCTTGCACCCGTGTAAACCCCAGTCACCCCTATGGGCCTGCTCGGATCTGCACCGGCAAAATAGCAATCGCAGAGGAACATGCACGGGAGCGGCCCGAATCGGGGCCGCCATGGCCGGGAACTGGCGTTAGGATATGGCACTAGGGCCTTCCTGCATCACAATCGTGTCATAACCGCTGTCTCCGCCTCGGAATGCCTCTGGAACACCCTCGCAGAGGCCCTGCGTTGACTGAGCGATGCCAGTACTCAACTGGCGCACAGCCAGCGCTGCTGACTGTTGCGACAATGCCCGAGCATTGGTGCTGCTGCTTGCGCTGGCCGAGTGCCATAGCGCCGACACGGACCCGCTTCACGGCACATTTGCGACAGCATTCGGCTGGCGCAAGAGCACAGTGCTGTCACTAAGGGGGGGTATAGGATTGCGCTGTAAGAAGAAGCTTACCATCTTTGAAGAGGAAGGGAGAATTATTTTTTTTTTTAAGGATGGAGCTTATTATTTGCAAGGGCTTGTATTAAGAATACTTTAAAAAAAATTCTGCTGCTTAATAATCAGGACACCTTTATTGGATTAATAGTTGTTTCACTCAATTGATGGACATTAATTGACATTTATTAATTAATCTAATGGATTGATCAAACATTGCAGCCCTACTTGATGGAGAGGCCTATGGGCCAGCCATAGGAAGTAGACGAGGAATGAAATGGGGATTAGGCAAGGGAACAAAATGATTCCTAGAAAGATCTCTATATAATAGTGCAGTAAACGTTTTCCTCAAACTTACTCAGGATACAACTGCTGGGAAACAGAAGGTATGAAGGATGAAGCAATTCAACTGTTGTACATCATCCAGACTTGTTTGAACATTGCCCTGGAACACTGATAACAGCAATGATCAAACACTTTTTGCTGAAAACAATATGGGAAAGTGTTGCTTATAACTGTATATGACTTGACTTTCTCAATCTGGTGTTTTCCTGAACTTCACATCCAGGGTTCTGCAAAATAAGAACGAGGTCACTGGGTCTCCTTATCTGATGAGTCTTTTATGATGGGAAAGCACAAGAATTGATAATAAGGATTTAGACGTCGTGCTGGGGAAGAAGCTCAACTTAAAAATGTAATATTGTGGGCATAAATGGCTCAATCCTATGATGCTACTGCACCAGCGGAGCAACTGTTCTGCCAGCCCAGCTGTTGCAAACTTGCTGAAAGATACATTGCAACAGTGAAGAAGTTAGTAGAACTGGTGGGAAGGCCTGTGCCATCCTGCTGGTACCAGTGCAGGCTGCAAAGAGAGCAAGAGCAGGAGAGCGCTGCCTTGCTGAGCAGCGGAGTGGGGCAAGAGGGTAGGCCAGGGAGTGGTGGGGAGTGGGCAGATTGGGCCCGGGAGGGGGCGGGATCGGGGGCAGCTCCCTACTTCCTACCTCGTTATGTCCTCCCAACACTGTACACTATAACCAAATATCCTTATTAGAGAGAGCAGAAAAAGTTACAATGAAGCCTTGCACTAACAAGAGCTATTGAACTTATATTAGTATTAGTGGGAATGAAAGCTATTGTAGCACAATGGTTAAGGATCTGAGTGGGACTGGGACAAAAATCTCCTGGAGTCTGAAGGGTTACAGCAGTTGTGGTGGTGCTCTAGTTCCGTGGTCTAGCATGCACGTTTGCACCACTCCCGTAGTCAGGGGGATGGCACACTTCAAAAGTGGTCCAAATGCGCATTACGGTGCCCTTGTGTTGGCCAAACTGTGCCGGCCTAACCCCAGGTTACGATTGTGTCCTCATTCTCATAAGTTGCCACAACCCCACAATGGAGACTTTGCGACCCCACTGGGGTCCTGACCCCAAGGCTGAAGAACACTGCTCTAGGCTTCATAAAATGACTTACAGATCTTTTTGCAGTATAACTTTGTTGAAAATCTAAAAGTAGAAATGAATACAGGACACAAAGAATGATGAACTCTTACAATGCTTATAACAGTCAGGCCTGCAGCTCATCCATTCCTTGCATTGTATAACCAGAAATTCCAGATCAGCTGCTGAAAACCTTTGTTATGAACAGAAGAGGTCACCATATTAGACAAACGGTTGGGCACACACAAGTCTCCTTGAACTTAGTGGGAATGCAATGTTTGTTTAACTATGTGCTTTATTTCCACTATTTCAAGGGGAGTTAAGATTGCCTAACATCTCTGGATTGCACCCACCTCTTACTCGCCATATCAGGAAGACAGTGATTAATTCAGAGAGGGAGGCTGGACTGCATAGCCCTCCTTGGAACAACCTGTTCTGACATGGAACCAATGAATGGAACTTCCACACGTGCAGAGCTTGGCGAAGGTTGCTTGGTGGTGAGAAACAAACCCCATGAACTTTTGAAACTTTCCATGTCTATGACTGAAGCTCTGGCACATTGAATTAAGCCCGGGTTGGAGACCTCCTTAGTCACGTGGATAAAATTAATTATTTGCCGTCAGATGGTGATTGTGCCTCCTTATAAGGCAATGAAGATAAATGACACCTATCCAAAGACAACCGTCATGTTTCACCAACCACCTCCCTTGACTGAGAGAGCAATCCTATACTGCGCTGGATTGGCAAGGCCAGCGGGCCCGCGCCATATCCAGTGCAGTGTATAGGAGGCTGGCACCTCCCATATTTGTGCCCTTGCACGTGGGGAGGCACTAGCCTCCATTATGAACTCCTTGGATTTGTGCCTGCTAAACAGCAGGCGCAGATCCGAGAAGGATGCAGGGCCCAAATTGGGGCCACATGGCCTGGGGATTGGGCCTAGGATTCAGCCTTATGGCAGAATCCTGGGCCCGCCTCCCTCCAGGCTGGCACATCTTCTGGCACACCCACTGCCCACCCAGAAACGCCTTCCCCCTGCCCACTCCCTCCCTCCTGCCCACCTCGGCACTCCTCTGTGCTGGCCAGTTTTGGCCGGTGCAGAGGATGCGCAGGGTAGTTGCATCGAGGCCAGCACTGCAGGCAGAGCTGGTCTCGGTGTGTTAGTGCTGATGCGTGGATGCCGCTTGGCACCCCCGCATTGGTGCTAATGACATAGCATTGACGCAACGCCGCTGAGTCGACGTTATGTCAATGGTTGGATTGCCCATTTTTTAATCTGCTTCTGAAATAGATGCATGGGCAGCCCAATCCAGAGCTTCTCAACTGCCTGGGAGCGCAGTGATAGCCAAGCGGCTACTGCTGCATCCCGCGGCAACTGGGCAGCTGTGGGAGGCTCCGCAGGGAAAGGGGACATTCATCCCCTTTCTCCATGATAAGGGCGCAGGGTGAGCGAGTGGTCTACTTGCTTCTGTGCTGACTATATAGCCAGTGCAGAAGCGAGGGCCTCCGCCCAGCCTTACAAAGAGGTCGGGAACCAGAGGTATGAGTTGCTGCTGGTCCCGCCACTGCTCCACTGCTCTCTCAGCCCCGCCCCAATGGCTGCATCACCAGCAAGTGGCTGGCCCACTGTTCGAAGGGGTGGGGCTTCAGAAAGGGTCAAGACAAGGTTCCGGTACCGTTTGGAGGCCCAGTGACCTGGAAGTGATACGCCACCTCTGGGCCACTGGGCTTTGTGACGTTCTGTGCCTCACCAGCACAGAACACCATGGCATGTCCCTGAGACAGTTTTCAGGATGACTAAACCTCAAGTACAATAAACTGTCAGAAAAACTTTTGCTGTATTTCCTGTTTATTCTTCCTGAGGCTTCAAGGCCTTCTCTTTTTTTTTTGCCTGACAGTTCCTGCATTAATTTGTTCGTTTTATTTTTTTTACTAGCAATTGAAGATGAGAAAGACACAGCTGCAAAGGAAGAGGTCACCAGAAATGGCTGCTCTTGACATTTCCCCATCTGTGCATCAAAAGGAGGTCCTGGCAAATTACCATGAGGAGCTACTCCCCAGCAGATTCCAGCATTTGCATGAAATTGCCTACAGTTATCATTAGGCCTAACAATAGCTCCTGAAGATGTTTGCGCTTTAGTTTTTCACCACTCTGCCCACTTAATATTCCAACAGTGCAAAGTCTACTTTCTTACACAGAACTGCACACCAAATAGCCCAATACTCTGATATTTGAAAAAGCAGGGAGACATTTCAGACTGAGTCACAGGGATCTCAAACTGTGATCTAATACTTACACTTACACTTGTGACAGGGTTTAAGAGCAATCTTAAGAGCACTTTCCCCTAATCCTCTCATTGTTTACAATTAACCATTGATGATAAATGGTGTCCCCATTTATGCACATACGTACGTAAGCAATACATTCTGTTAGACTAAATCAGAATTTATTGGGACTCTTGCCTTAAGCAACAAACTGCATGTTATCTTCCCAGATATATATTCCTAAATGCACAGGACTAAGAGGGCTCTTGTAGGTGGCTAGAGAGAGAGAGAGAGAGAGAGAGAGAGAGAGAGAGAGAGAGAGAGAAGGGTGCTTAATATCTCTTGTGCCACAATCTGTCTTGTGTAGGATTACCATTTACAAACTGGGACAGAGTGCCTATACCTTTAACCATTGTATAGAAGAGGGAATTTTGGTAGATGCAGCTTTTAAAAAACTCTTCCATGTTGAGCTGCACCTGCCAAAATTCCCTCTTCTGTACAGTGAAGGTATAGGCACACTCTGTCCCAGTTGTATCTGGTAACCCTAGTCTTGTGCCCCCTGCAAATACAATGCCAGGCTGTCTCCCCCACCACCCTCCACCCCTAGTTAGACTGCTTTCTGATCTCAAATTGTGGCTGGGGAAAAAATGAGTTGAAAACTCATATAGTGCTTATAGGTGCAAAATGAGTTGAACTCATTTTTCCTCAGCCACATTTTTCTTCTTCTTCCAGCCACAAATTATCCTATACAGATGTCCACTACACACACATTCATGTTATGGGGTAAACCCAAAGTTTGCTTGATAACATGTAGTACCTTCTGTCCTAAGAGAACAGCAAACATCACTTGTCATTATATGATCTTTAGTATCTTAGTTTTTAGTAAACCAACCAATAAATCTTATGGTTCTTCTAAGCCAGTGATAGCTATACAAGAGCCATCACCAGGGAAATGAAAGTTGCGTAACTGTGGAGAGGCCCCACAATTACACAATGTTACACAATGTCTGGGTGTGCATCATCAAGTCCTTCCCTGCATACTCCATAGTCTGTCCATCATCCTCTCCTCCCCACACAACATGCTTGTAGCATTTATCTGGACTGATGAATGCTGTACTCAGAGAGGGCTCTTCCCTGTGATAAGGGAAGCTTTAACAAAATCTAAAATTGTACCTATAAGCACTGTATGGTTCAGAGCGTCACAACACTTGGGCTACTTTGTAAAGTTGGGCTACAGCTTAAATGCAAAACTGAGATGCATCTTCCTTTCAGAAAGTCATAAAATATTCTAGCATTTTCCTAAGTAGTTTTCCTTGTTCTGAACGAGCAACCTCTCTAAGACCCCAGAACCCCATGATTCAAGCCTCTGATTTTCATCATTGACTCACATATAATAGAGTACTACAGTACATGTCCTGAAACTATGGGGGGGGGGGAGACAACTCTTGGAGGAAAGGATGTGGCAACATGGAGATTAGAGCCCCTTTTAGAAAAATTGTGAAGTACAATCGTGCCTTGGTATCCACGGTTTCAGATAACTCTTTTAATAGGACTCCTATTAAAAAGATAGGGGAACATTAAACAGATCTCTTTTTTTGTTTACCTTGTTGCAGCAAAACCAGTGATGTTCCCCTATCTTTAAAAAGGCATCCCCGGTAACCACGGTTTCAGGTATCCATGGTGGGGTCCAGAACAGATTTCCAGCGCATACAGAGGCATGCCTGTACCATTAAAACTTGTAGAAACCCAGGTAAAGTGAGCAAAAGAAGTTCAGCATAGATCTTCAGCAATACGTGAGAGGGCTTTAAATCTCCATGCTGTTCCATTTCAACAGGTATATAAGCAGTGGTGGTATCTAAAGTGGGAGGAACCGGAACGCTGGGCGAGATGTACGGTTGATTGGCAGCCCGTCCGTTCCGCCGCCCACTCACCCGCCGCGCGGGCTGCCCCTGGTTGGCGTGCCCCACCGCTGCTCGCCCAGGCACCCGGCACGCCCCCACCCGTACCCCCCGGCGAGCAGGCGCCCCCTCCAAGGCCAGGGCAGCCCGCGCGGCGGGCGGGCAGGCAGCGGAACCGAACGGACGGGCAGCCAATCACACATAAGTCCCGCCCAGCATACCGGTTCCTCCTGCTTTAGATACCACCACTGTATATAAGGTTGACCCAGGTACCCAGAATGCTGCAGGTCTGCATAGTGCAGGGCTCCATTGCACAATTATTTCACTGTAGTTGTGGTAACTGACTGCTAAGATAACTCTATCATTCTTTTATGAATACCAAAGTAGGCAGGCGTGTAAAATATTCATGGAAGTATTGCTGATGTACGAATTGCTGGTGCCCTCAAGCTGTTGCACTTATCCAGAACAAATCTTTCTGCTTGCAATTCTGCACTGTTTTTTCATGGATAGATCACTCTGAGGGATACATTAATACTTGCGTATTTCCATTGTAGTTGTGCATATTCTCTGTGATAGAAAAAGACATCAGAATGCTGCCAGAAGGTTAAACAACAATATTAAAAAATAGAAAAGAAATGTATTTAGTCTTTCATGTCCCACCCTCCCACCCCCTTCTTTGTGAAAATCTGCCATGTTTCCCTCCTGTTGAATAAATGGAGCTGATGTGGAAAATCACAGGACTATTGTATATGTGGAACAGTAGCATCCTCTAAACTTCTGGAAATAACTTGAGCTATAATTTATTGCTTATAGCTCACTGAAAATGCCCAGTGCGAGAAACCGAGATTAATAATAATACCGAGATTAAGAATAAAAGCAATTCCAAAATCCATACAAAACGTATCTGAGGACTGTCTCTGATAATTGATTTATCAGGATTCTGAAGAGATAATATATGCCTAACCACTCAAACAGGTTTCTGATGTAAAACTGATACTGTTTCCCCCTGCTCTCTTACATTGCCTGGCTCACCCTGAGGCCTTCTAGGATTCCTTCTTAAAGAGGCAGTATATAAGGACATTCTTATATTACAATTTAACAGAGCAGCGTTAAGAGGACCTGAAAAGAAATCAACAAGAATAGAAGTCCATCCAGCTGAATTTTTGAAACAGGCACCTTTGCCATCAGACATAGGATGGTGCATGTCTGTGTGCTGGCCTGTCTGACTCCAAGAGTGGTCCAAACACGCTTTACGGTGGCCCTTGTGCCAGCCAAACTTTGCTGGCCTAACTATGCTGGCCTAACTCCAGGTTAGGATTGTGCCCATAAATCTGTCTAACCTTTTGTACTCACCTTTTTTTTTGTTCTGTAAGCACATTATAAATCTTTCTGAAATGTTCTGATTGTTTTATTTACCTGTCATGCTTGGGATGCCGAAAGTCAAAACACTTCCCCAAAACTCAGCCAACTCAAAAAAAAAAAATCCAGTCTAATTATTTATTTGCTAAGCAGGAATGAAGGCTTCCATATAACTACCTATCACACGATGATACACCTTCAGTGTGTGATACGTTTTGCGGTCGGAGATGCAAATTCGGCTTCCTCCCATTTCACCCCAAACAGAATGGAACTTCAGTGAAGGTACTTTACAGCATTACCCAAAGGTGTTTTTTTTTTTTTTGGAAACGTAAAAACACACCTAAATACTTTGACACAATTACGATAATGCAGTAAAAAAGCAGGACAGTCAGTTCAGCTGCAGTGCTATTTGCTCCAAGTCGGTTTAAATGAATTATTGTCTCATCTAGTGGATTTAGAAAGATGATTAACAACTTTATTATCTATAGATGTTCCAGCAGCAAGTTAAGGATGAATAGTAAGTGCCCATAAATTGTCTTCCAAATGTACTGATCTTTGCTTCAGATAATTGACCCTGATTAGCGGCTCAAACTGCACAGTCCTGGGAATCTGTTCCTGACATCCCTGTGGTCTGTTTCCCAACCCCCCCAGCCAAACTCGTTTCACACTGGAATCAATCCTATCTAGTACTGATGCAGCTGTGCCAATGGGGTGTACGCGGCATACTGCAGTGGGTGTGTGTGTTGTCACTGAGGCCTCTCCAAAGCAATTTTTTCCCTTACCTTGGGGCTGCATGGCGGCTGCATTGGTGCTGGAACGTTGGGGAGGATTGGGCCTGTAATGTCATTCAGTAACGAGCTGCCGGAACGCGAAGCGGGACTTACCGCCTGATTGGCTGCCCGTTCGTGACGCGTCGCTGCCTGCCCGACCGCCGCGCGGATACCCCTGGCTTCGGAGGGGGTGCCCGCTTGCCTGGGAGGCACGCTGGGTGCCTGGGCGAGCTGTGGAGGGGCGTGCCACCTGGAGAGAGCCCCCGCGGCGAGCGGGCAGGCGGCGAAGCGTTCCAGACTGCCTGTCAATCAAGTGGTAAGTCCCGCCTCGCGTTCCGGCAGCTCGTTACTGAATGACATTACTGGATTGGGCCCTGAGTTGTGTCAGGGAGGTAAATCATGAGCAATAGATCCCATTAAGGGCGCAATCCTAACTCGCACTAGAACGGCAAGGCTGGTGGGCCTGCACCGTATCCAGCGCAAGTTGGAGCAGGCAGAAGCCTCCCTGGGGCAAGGGCACGTTTGCGCCTTTGGCACAGGGTAGGCCAGAATCAGGGCTGTGGGATGGGGGCTTGCATGTTGCCTTAGAGCCAGAAATGCCCTCCCTCCCACCCTCCCCCTGCCCAGAACCGCTCTTGCGCCAGCACCCTTGGGACGATGCTGCTGCTAGCACCAGCCCAGTGGCAGCAGCACTGAAGCAAGGGTGCTGGTCGGCGCTCTCCCACCATCGCTGCTGATGTTGGGCTGACACAGTGGCTGGTGTCAGCCCAAGGGCGCTTGTTGGATTGCGCTCTGACTATATTGGGGCCTCTGAAAACAAAAGGGTGACCAATGCAACTGAGGGCACAATCCTAACCTGGAGTTAGGCCGGTCCAGTTAGGCCAGCAAAGTTTGGCCGGCACAAGGGCCACTGTAAAGCGTGTTTGGACCACTTTCGGAGTCAGGGGGGATGGCGCATGTCTGTGTGCTGGCCTCTCTGACTCCGAGAGTGGTCCAAACCTACTTTACGGTGGCCCTGATACCAGCCAAACTTTGCTGGCCTAACTGTGCTGGCCAAACTCCAAGTTAGGATTGTGCCCTAAGTTGCATTGGTCACCCTTTTGTTTTCAGAGGCCCCAATATAGTCAGAGCGCAATCCAACAAGCGCCCTTGGGCTGACACCAGCCACTGTGTCAGCCCAACAGCAGCAGCGATGGTGGGAGAGCGCTGACCAGCACCCTTGCTTCAGTGCTGCTGCCACTGGGCTGGTGCTAGCAGCAGCATCGTCCCAAGGGTGCTGGCCAAAGGCCACACTGCACCTTGAATGACTTTTAAGTTCTGCTAATTTTAATGAGAAAGGCGGGCAGCCTAATCCTAACTTACCTTTGTGCCATCACAGGCCTCTCTGTACCAGGTCCGAGTGTCACAAACCTGCAGAGGCGTTTCTACAGGGATGGCAAAGCTCTAAGTGTTGCAAGAAGCCTTACCCTGTCATGTAAATCCCTCCTCTCCCTTGCTGCTGTAGCCAGTAAGCAACGCCAAGATGTTGCTGTTCCCTGTGAGGATTAGCTAAAATGGTGCAGGAGAGGAGTGATTTCCACTGCAAGGTAAGGCTTCTTGCGAAACTTAGAGCTTTGCCATCCCTGTAGAGACGCCACTGCAAACCTGTTGGCAGCACAAAGATGTCTCTGCACTGGCCAGCACAGGTGGTGTGGGGTTGGGTGGGAGAGATTGATGAGACCGAGTTTCAGACGCAGCTTGGGAGCATTTCTGAGCGGGGGAGGATCGGCTCTAGGAGTGGGGTGGGATTGTGGCAGTGCATGCTGCATCCTAATCCCCATCACGGGCTGCACCAGCTATATGGATCCAAGTAGCCCTATAGGGTTTTAGTTGGGGTAAAGATGGGGCTTTACTCAACCCCTTAATCCGAGGTGACCTCTAGTCACCTCCTAACCAGTCAGGTTAGGATTGCGCTGTAAAGCACAGGCCATCAATTACATCATCAGTATTTGAAGTCCTTAACATTGGCTGGATCATGGCCATCATTATTAATGGCTTTGACGTCCTCATGAAGTTCTGGCAATGTTAACAGTAACCACAACAGCACCTACCATGGCTTTGCTCTTATCTAGATAACCCAATCTTCTTTATAGTGTCAGCACAAGTATTCTGGATAACAGACTGGTACAAACCGTGCAGCACGCAGTCACGTTTTTAATAGCAGACAAGAGCTGCCCAGGAAAATATATCGTTTTAAACTAAAACTCATGTCTAAAACTCAGGCCAAGAGCTTTGCAAGTCAAGAAAAGTAGGAAGTGCCAGTGTTTGCGTATTTTAGATCAGATAGCCCATACATCTGAAAGGGAGGCTCACAAACAAAATAGGAACACACTATCAGATTAATAAGAAACTACAGTGGAATGTCAAATATCATGTGAATCTTGGCTTGGCTAATTCTGGTTCCTTCTAGATCCCTTCAGAACTGCGAAGGCTGCTTATCGCTTCTGTTTATCAAGCCAAGACTACATCAGCACCCGGACCACCGCTCCAGCTCTGCAGTCAATCACATTTTGCTTTCAAGGGCAGTTCAAGCCAAGCTGCAGGGGAATCACTAACAGACGGCTAAAGCGTCAACAGGAGAACACAGCCCTAACAACACATATTTATGCATCATTAAGGCTGAACATAAGGAGTTTGTCAGGAAGACAGTTTGCTGTCTTTGGTGGGATTAGCTGGAACTGTTTATTCAAGGGAGGCAGATTGTGTGCTAGGTCTTGGGAACGGATGTAATGAGCGGCTCAGTGTTTGTAGCTGCTTAGTGACCGAGATTCCCATGATTTCTGAGATTCCCAGCGTCCTGATGCTTAGGCGTTGCAATAATACGGATAGAGACAATTAGCCAGGAACGTTCAAATTTGGAAAGCTGGATTTCCAAGTACAAAAAACACTCAGGCAGCACGTTCAATTGTGCTTTTTCTATCAGTAGGAAAGTGGGTCAAGAGAACATTTTTCCCCTCTCTGGTTGTATGAGTAAGGAGAGTGTAACAGGGTGGCGCAGTGGGTGGTGAAGGGGGGGGGCAACGACAGTTGACGTGGCCAAGGTGGCCCCAATTTGGACCACTGCTGTGCATGTGGACCTGCACCTGCCAATCAGCAGGCGCAGATCCAAGCCGCCCCATAGGGCTGGCTGGGGCTTACCTGGGTGCAAGGGGAAAACCTCCCCTCACCTTGTGCTGCTGCTGCCTCCTAATGGCCTTAGGATGCAGCCCTACTGCCCCAGTCATGCTATGCAGGCGCTGTTAGGATTGGGCTGCCTGGCTGCAACTTTCCTGATTCCTGGCATCTCCGGAAGAGCTTAGGCAGCAAGGCTGGACAAGATGAGCTCTGTGCATGAGGCCTTGGCCAGGTAGCCAATCAGAGAAGGCAACACCAGGTCAGGTGGACAAGTGGCCTGATTCTGAGTCACTCGGCTACATTGGCATTGAGTATTGCTCTATGTCCGAATGCAGCATTGTGTTGGGTGACTTAAGTAATTCTTTCATAACTCTGTTGACAGCATCACCACTTTCTTTTTCCACACTGCTGTGTCAACCCCATTGACCTTCTTCTGATCTCAGCACAACACTCCTTGCTGAGGTTTTTGGCTCCAGCTGGGACTCAGTGGGACAAAATGAACAATGATGATCTTTCCATAACTTGCCTTTGCATCAGCACAAATCCAATTTCACAAAGTTCTCAGTACTCCCCCTAATCTCATTGTTAACACCCAAACTGCAGCTCACATAAGCCCTGAATAAAAGGGCTTGGAACGGACGACCAACAGCTAAATGACTCTTGATGACTACACAGGCCAATTTGGGCCTATCTCCTGCAGCTCCAGACAATTCCAATCCCACTTTAATACCGCATAGGCTTTAGGTATAGGTATAGGCTTTAATACCGCAATTTCCTGAACATTCTGGATGAGCTTAAAGTGCAAGACTTGATACATTGCAAAATTGAGTTTTCCCATGTGGGCAACTCAGAATGGATCAAGGTCTGCAGATACTATTTGAAACAGTGTAGTTAGCCCTCGTCTAGAGCAACCCTGTCAATTACATTTACAAATATAATTTGTGAAAGACACTCTACTAGGATTTAATTCACAACAAGCAACAAATTTTTGGCATGGTGGCGTCTAGTCTGTGCCAAGACTGCCAAGAGGGCCGCGGAGGAATGTTTTTCTGTCATCCGAATTGGCCATGGATGGCAGGTTTTTTGTTTTTTTTTTGCCTGCTCCAGACTGTTGAGGGACGGACGGTGTGTTCAGTACATTTCATGACTTAAAAACTGGTCACTTGTGCTTAATAAAGTTAACCCCTAACTGCAGTCTGATATTTTCCTTGGGGATGGTACAAGGGTTCTGAGGTAATTCTGAGGTAATAGGCTACCTCAGAATGACAGATGCAGGGGAGTGGCAGAGATACAAGTATCTGGTTGTCTTGTGTGCTCCCTGAGGTATCTGGTGGGCCACTGTGAGATACAGGAAGCTGGACTGGATGAGCCCTTGACCCTGTTCCAGCAGGGCTCTTATGTTCAAAAGACCAACGAACTGTTCTGTGTCCTCAGAAGGACCAGGTGCCAATCCCTGATATGCTCATTGCTTTTGTGTGATGGAGCAAAGGGACTCTCTTGCTCTGCCATCTCCCTTTTTCTCCCATCCCATCTGCCATCCCATCTATCATGAACATTCATCATCCAGGCTACTCACTCATTCAAAAGATTGTGAGCCTTAAGTCAAGGCAAATGTGTGTACAGTATATTCAAGGGTGTGTATATTCAAGACCCTACATTTGATCTTCATTTTTTGTTGTGTGTGTGTGTGTGTGTGTGTGTGTGTGTGTGTGTGTGTGAGTGTGTGTGTTACTGTTTACAGTAACAACTTGAACTATTGCTCAAAGGTTTAGGAATAGAAAGCTCTTTTTCTGACCCATATTTGCTAGGTTCACAACTATGTTTCAAAAGTAGAGGGAAAAAACGTGCCCTTGCCCCACTTGTTTCTGGAAACTAAATCAGAAGCAGAACAATCACTACCCCACCCCCATGTAGTTAGTTGATTAACTTCCTCAAAATATCAACCCCCTGGCACCAGTCCTAAGTAGGTGCCGGGGGTTGACATTTTGAGGAAGCTGCTAAGGGGCCAGCAGAGGCAGATCTAAGGGAGGCCAAAGCTCTAAGTTTTGCAAGAAGCCTTACCTTGCAGTGGAAATCACTCGTCTCCTGCACCGTTTTAGCCAATCTTCACAGGGAAAAGCAACATCTTGGCATTGCTTACTGGCTACAGCAGCAAGGGAGAGGAGGGATTTGCATGACAGGGTAAGGCTTCTTGCAACACTTAGAGCTCTGCCCTCCCTGTAGATCCGCCTCTGGGGGCCAGAACCTTCAGGAAGGCCCACTGCAATCTCTGAGCTCACTTCTAGGCCCAGAGCCTTTGCGGGATGGAGCAAAGTGACTCTCTCTTGTCAAACTTGCTTTGTTTTCCCCTCTCTTCTCTCAGTCCATTCCATCTACCAACATAAAGCCAATCATGAATCTTAGAGGAGCCCACCCAGGATTGAAGAGGCCCATGAAGGGAAGCTTGCCAGGAGCCCCCTGAAATTGAGCTGACTGATTTTCCCCATTAAAGCAACAGAAATGGCCGGTGATGGAACAGATAGACTTGTCTTTCTGCAAGATGTAAAGCCTCCCTCAGAGAAGAAAATGTGTCCACAGCTGTATTGTTACAGAAGTTTCACATTATCGTTTGAGGCAAGTACAGGTCAAACTCCATTAACCACTGATGGGGCTATTATAATTAAAAGTGGTTGCAAGAATGTGGTCATGCGCCTTTTAGCCTTGTTCAGAATGCACTGATTGGAACACTACGGAAGGCATGTGACTTTTCTACTTGAGATTGCTGTCACAGTTCCAGTACTATATGTATGAAGATTTGATTGACATTCTTAAGGTAGATCAGAACAAGTAGATAAGAATAAATATTTAAGTAGGGGAGAATTTAGAAATTCTCGAAGTGTTCATCTAAAACAGGAGCAGTAGACCCACAATATAACATTCCAGTGGCAATTTATAAAAAGTCAGGGCACGTGTGCGTGAGAATGTTCTGTGCTCACTGTTCAAAGTTTTAAAAACACACACACCAGAGAAGTACAGGAACATAGCTTAAGGGTAAAATAAGGCATGATTTAGTGTGTGGTTTTTCCTGTCAGTTCTGCAATGTTCTCTATGTGGACTTAGGCACTTCCCCACAATCAGAAATTCTCCTGTATAAATGGGTAAGGAAAGAAGAGCGGCCTGCTACATAATGCTGCCATCTGGTTTGTTGAATGAATGTCACTGGGATGTAAAACACGGACACACCACACACACCTGTCCACACTCATGCACGCATTTAGGAGAAAGAGAAAGACACTCAAAAAATCAGGATGTATTCAGAGGTGAGCACATGGAGAAAGCAATTTTTGCAGCTCACATTTGGTGATGCGGGCTATGCTAATCCGATTAATATCTAACTCCTCCATTGTCTGTAACCACACTCTCTTGTTACTGTGTTATCACCTGCAGTTAAATAGCGAAAGCAGCGCTTCTCATTCTTCTTTGAACCCTAGTCCTTTCCTGAATTAGCCTTTCCTTCTGGACTTTCCAACAGGTTGGTAGGCGTCCTTTTGGCAGAGAGGTAGAACCCATCTTTGCACACACAGCCACGTGTGTGCAGCAGTTGGTTGCAGTGCGCATGTAAATATGTGGATTTGGTAACTAATCTAATACTGGAAGAAGAAGAAGATTACTCCTAATTAGTAGAAGAGCCAACTTTCAAGAAGATCAGACAATACAATGAATCCATACACATGAGGGGTGGAGTCTACCCTCTCTCCCCAACCAGCATATTCATGTACATGCATGCATTAAAAACCAGGCCTTCTCAGAAGTCTGCAGAGGCCCGGAACACTTCCAGGCCCCTGGCTAGTCACAATAAAAAATAATGACACATGAAAACAAAGCACCAAAAAACGAGTGAGATATATTTTGAGGCTCCCACTGAGTTGGAGGCCCAAGTCCAATGCTCTTCCCCTGCCCCAATGCTTGACTCTGTTTAAAATATATGAAAAGGGCTGCATTGTTCCAATCTCAAAGCCCACTGAAATGAAGCTACACAGCCTTTATCGTATGTTTTTGAGAAAGCAATCCTAACCTGGAGTTAGGTCGGCACAGTTAGGCCAGCAAGGTTTGGCTGGGGCACAAGAACCACCGTAAAACACATTTGGACCACTCTTGGAGTCAGGGAGGATGGCGCATGTCTGTGTGCTGGCCTCTCTAAATCCAAGAGTGGTCCAGGGATACTTCATGGTGTCCCTTGTGCCCGCCAAACTTTGCTGGCCTAACTGTGCCGACCTAACTCCAGGTTAGGATTGCGCACTAATTCATGTACGTGAACACACCAGTAGGGTCCACCCCTGATACATGTGTGTTCATTGTCCTGTGTGCATCCCTTGGAAAGTGGGATCTTCTAATTATTATATTCTAATTACACACACACACACACACACACACACACACACACACACACACACACACCCCTCTGAGGGAATGCCTTTTTTTTTTCAAAAGACAAAATAGGGAAGGCAATGTTTATCAGAGAAAAGAAATAACAGAAAAATTGGATTGGCCTTGGCAAATAAGAGTCCAGGAACAGAATATAATGGCTCAGCATTAATTTCTTACTATACTGTGAGAGGTTTACGTTAAGTTTGTGTTAAAATAATTATAATTGAGGATAATAACTTCAAGTTGGTGCATGCTCTCTCTCTCTCTCTCTCTCTCTCTCTCTCTCTCTCTCTCTCTCTC
>JAJKFI010000050.1:3894472-3906948 GCA_029204185.1 Lerista edwardsae | reverse complement strand
AGAGAGAGAGAGAGAGAGAGAGAGAGAGAGAGAGAGAGAGAGAGAGATTGTAGTTTAACCTCTATCTTTGTCCCATCACTCTGTATTATTCCTCCTTGCATGTTGGAAAATGGGCAGTTTAGCTGTTGCCTCAGATAGGAGGCGCACAATGCATTTCTGGCTGCTGAGTGGCAGCTAAAGTGAAAGTGAGGACTGTGGTGCTGCTGGTACAGCAGGCCTCTACCTACCTGCTAAAGAATGATATAATTGGTCTAAGCAGACAACCTGAGGAGTAGCCTTGTTCAGACAGGGTGTTAATTGTGGACATTGGCCATGCTTATGGAGCATCAAGGAGCATGTCGGCAAGCCTCAGCGCCACTGCTGTGCACTGAAGCCCCACACTTCTCCCAAGACAGGATTTGTCAGAGGAGGTCAATACTGCAGCCAGGGAGAGATTCTCCCCTTGAGGGAGAGCCAGTATACTGAATACAGCCTCTGAGAAGAGACCAAGGATCCTTTAGAAAGTAATGGAGCCTCTTGGGTAATTGTAGGCCACCTGCCGTCTCTCACAGTAACCTGCCTCACAGGTTTGTTTGGAAGATAAATTGGGGGGGGGGAGGGTGCATGGATGCCCTGAATTCCCTGGAGAAAGGGAGGGATGAAAATGTCTAATAAATGTTCCTGTCTAGTAACATGTTTGACATGTTTGATATAATATACCTAATTTAGTGGTTTGGAGGGAGTGCCTAAGGAAGAGCATACTTCTCGCTTTATTCCATGGTGATGCCATGACCTCAGCTTCCTGGCACAGCAGCATAGGGGAGGCCTGCAGAGAAAGCTGCGCTCCTTTAAAGCGCCATATGGTCTTCATTTGCATCAGGGAACAGTCGCCAAATGAATGCTCGCAGCCAATCTGAAGGCAAACTGTTTGTGGTGGTGGTTTTTTAAGCAGGATACAGGATATAAGGAACGACAATGTAAAGGCATCAATAATGGTCTCCTCCTAACCAGGCCTTCTCCGTTGATTGCAAACAGCATGGCAGCTGCTGATGGAGCTGCAGCTGACAGGCGGACTTGTCTATTTGTGACCTTCTGCGGGGCAGTCTAATAGAAGAAGACTGTGCTACCGAAACATCAGATTTGCTCTGCACCAGTTTTAATTTAAAAGTGCAAAAGAGGGTGGGGTGGGCCACTGAAGGTCATTCTCTCAAACAACTCTGCCCTTTCTCTTGTGTTGCCCTTTATGCATGGAGCCTGCCATATCACCTTTCTCACTTCTCTGAAATCATTCCTGAAAGCCCATATTGGAACCATTTCCTTATGCCTGTAGTTAAGCTGTAGTTTAGGGATGGGATGTCCCACACAAAATTGGTTTGTGGCCCACTGGTGGGTCCTGACCACCATTTGGGAAATACTGTATATGCTGTACCCTTTGGGTAGAGAATTTGGGCAGGTGCAGCGTTTGAAACCATGCATTTGCCCAATTTCCCTCTTCTATACCATGGTTAAAGGTATGGGCACTCTGTCCCAGTTTGTATCTAGTAACTCTGCCTTTGGGGGTAGTGAGCCCCTTTGCATACAAGGAGACTTACCTCACAGGATTGCGCAACCAATAGAAATAAGACAACAAAAGGAATTCTGTCGGAAGGAGCCGCTTGAGGCTGGATGTTTGGCACCAAAAAGACGGTTCAGGTTAACGTCATGTATCCTGGATGCTCTGGGAGTAGGGGGCCTGCTTGGTCATGCCGCATCAGTGGTAATCCTCGGTGACCTATAATAAACAGGATGAAGGCACAGCAGTAGTCAAATGGAGAGACAGCCAGTGGCGCTGGCCTGCCAGGCAGACGCATTTGTTAAAAAGAGGGAGGAAGCTCTGCTTACAATTGAACAAGGGACTCCGAAGCTCCAGGAGACAAATGATGGGCGCACTTTGATGGCTATAAAAAGATGCACAGGATGGCTGCTAGTCACAGTCAGATTGTGTGTGCGAGATGATATTTTTCTTGGGTATGTCATCTTCAAACATGCTAAATATGGCCAAACTGTTATGGATTTTATGCAATGGCTCACTTTTTTTGGGGGGGGGGGCGCTGCATATTTTTATAATTGATTATTTTGTGAACCAAAACAAGTGGCTTTTATTTGCATGACCAAACTTACGTACAACGACAAAAAGAAAAAGGACTTTCGATGGCTGACAGTTTTTGAATGTTGTCGTAATAAATGAGTGTCCATGTTTAAAGGCTATATTTGTTTACAGCCTGAAAAGATTGCTCTGGAATCTTTTCCTGGTCAGAAAGTTAACCCCGTCCATCCCCAATGATAACGTCATTAACAAGTTTTTTTAGACATACTTGGAAACATACATTTAAAGTTTAAACCATGAAATAAGCCACAGTTTACCATGAATACATCAGGTTCCTGCCCTTGCACATAATCAGATGCCATTATCTAAAACCAGGTGCACACAACTAAAATCATTCTGCATTGTTGGTTAACCATAGAAGAATATGTTACAGGTTTAATTCTCAGCTATTTCTTTTTAAAGCTGTTCTCTATAAGCCTCCTTTTCCTCTCTGCATCCTTATATTAACACACTCTCTTTTTCTCTCTCTGCATCACTGTCTCTCCCGGTGCAATTAGACACAATGCTGGGAGATCTGTGATTGGATTTCTTGCTCTTTAATAAATAGCTATCAATGGGGGGTGAATGGGCTGGTGTAAGGCAAATCTGAGAAGGAGGATAGCTCTGGGGGAGTGGAGATATAACCCTTCCCTACTTGCAACAGTCATAGGGGTACCGTATGTTTTGTTCTTTGGGAACACAGGGGAAATTGAGGGGGCAATCTCTTCCCTTGCAGTTGCTATTAATCTTTCTTTTTAAAAGGTACTGTATGTTTCGTTGTATCCTTGGTCACAGATCTTTGCCCCAACCTCTCAATTCCTTCCTTTGCCTTTATCTATATTCTTTCTCCTTCATTTTTTTCTCCACTGCCCTCACATGGGCTGGTTCTCTGTGTGAGGAGCAGTGATGTCATGCAGGGGGAACGCAGGGGAACTCAGTTCCACTAGTTAAAATTAGGGCTGACTCCGTCCACTTCACTCTCCCCCCTCCCCCCTCCCAATTCCTCTGCAAAGAGCTTTTCTTCTTGGTTGGCCGGCACTCAGAGGGTTAAAGGGAGCAACTCCGGATTCCTAGGGGAGCGAAGGCAGTGATGTCATTCGGGGGAATGGACCAAAATGGGCATTCCGGATCCTAACGGGCTCCATGGCTGGTTCCGGGTTCCCAACAAGTGCCAATCAAAGGTGAGTTCCTGTTCCTAAATCATTTGAATGACACCACTGGTGAGGAGCACGTGGAACCTTCAGTCATTTCCATCAATGGCTCCGAGATGCATGATGGCAGTGCATGGCAGTTGCGCTGCCATTACAGGACAGAGATCCACTGCTGTAGGCCCTCCAAAGCAGTGTTTCTCAAACTGTTGGTTGGGACCCATGTTGTGGCTTGTGACCAGATGTCTAGTGGGTTGGGGAAAACTGGGAGCCACCATCTTGGAAGCTGCAGACCTTACTCTTTCTATTTCCCTTTTGTGAGTGTTAACAGGTTTTTATACAATTTCATTTTTAGTTCAGTGTTTTCCCATAATCTTGCTTTCTGTCACGGATGTGTCATAGTTGTGCAATTGCTACAGTCCAAGAATGTCAGTTTGCATTCCAGGAATGTCACTTGATTACATCACAATGATGGCACTTCCTGCTTGATGATGTCACTTCTGGCCATGACATCACTTCCAGGTTAATGACATCAGTTCCAGTGAGTCCTGACACAAGTGCCATTCTAAAGAGTGGGACTCGGTGCTAAAATGTTTGAGAACCACTACTCTATAAGATGGTGCTGTTGGCAAAGCAAATATTAGCAAGGTGTCTGAGGAGCTGAATGCTAAGATATAGGATGCAAAGCAATTGCATTCCAAAAGCCAGCTGTATTTAACTGAGCGCCAAGCAGCACAGGACATTTAGGCCTTGATGCCCTTCTCCTCCCTCTCCAAACAGCAACTGCATAATCAAGCAGATTTCCAGCTGGGATGGATCAGCATGCCTATGTGTTGTAATTTCCATCATGATGGTCCAATTAATTCATTTCGCAGCAATGTAGTTATGGAACAGTGTAGTTTTGTGGATTGCAAATTCCAAAGAACTGAGTCTTTAACAAGCCCTTGAAAAAAAAAGAGAAATTTCATGATACTGTCACCAATCTACAAGCACTGCAGCAATTAGCAAGCAATGGATAAGGTTTTATAGTTTTATTATACACTCGGTGGTAGTAAATAAAAAAGAAATCGATGTTATATTTTAAAACCTGCATTGTAGCAATTTTATTTTGCAGTATAGTTAAAATACGCATTTAAACTTTCCAACAATCCCCTGATTTCAGTCAGTAATATTCTTTTTTCAAGAGGAGAAAGAAAACCAAAAATGGGGATACAGTCAGATACAGCTATGTAAATATCCTGAAAGTAAACTATTTTAACAGTGATTTTTTTCTTCCCGTGGAATCCTACAATTTCTGTGAGCAGAGATGACCACTAGGAGTTCTTGAAGTATCAAACTATAATTCCCAGGTTTCTTTGGAGAAAGCCATGAGTATTAAAGTGGTACAAAATCAAGGGCTGCATCCTTTTCTTCAGTTAGAAAATAGGCGGAAGTGATGTTTCCAGAATGCGGGTAGCATGCTTCCAGTGTGGTTCTTTTAAAAAAGACAAAATGGCATCCTGTTATAGAAATACGTTGTATGGAGGTCACCATGTTGTTTCAATACACTTCGGAGGCTGCAGTGTTCCTGACAGGTTCCTGGGTTCTTTTTGATAGAAAATAGACGGAGGTGACGTATGCATGGCGGCAGCCTTCTTTTCTAGTTCTGAGCTCACTAGCATGCTAGAATCTGAATAACAAATGCGACCCTAGTATGCTAGAAGCTAACCCCCCAGCTCTCTAATGCTTCTGGCTTCTAGCTAATGATGCTAAAAAAAGAATGCAGCCAATATACAGTATGTTGACAGTGTATCCCATGAGTCAGTGATTGAAATCAGGGGGAGGGAAAGATTCAAGGGCAGAAAGATCCTGGAGGCAGCAGCGGAAGCCAGAATGCTATCTCTGTTTTCCAAGCTGGATATGCTGCCTGCCTCTTTTCAGACTTACACCAGCAAAATAGCTGGCATAGGTCCAAGGAGACCCATTGGTGGCCAGGTGGCCTAAAGAAGGTTAAATTAAAAAAATATTTTTATTTACCTCTCCCAGGCCATTGCTCTCTCTCTCACACACACCGGGCGCAATCCTAACCTGGAGTCAGGCCTGTACAATTAGGCCAGTAAAGTTGGCTGGCACACAGCCTCTGTAAAGTACGTTTGGACCACTCTCAGAGTCAGAGAGGATGGCGCATGTCTGTGTGCTGGTCTCTCTGACTCCAAGAGGGGTCTAAACATACTTTATGGTGTCCCTTGTGCCGGCCAAACTTTGCTGGCCTAACTGTGTTGGCCTATCTCTGGGTTATGATTGTACTCTCTCTCTCTCTCTCTCTCTCTCTCTCTCTCTCACACACACACACACACACACACACACACACCACCACCACCACCACCACCACCACCACCACCAACACCACCAACACCAACACCAACATTGCATACAATGTGTATTCTCTGCTCTGTTAGTGCATCTGCAAAGCAGAGGATGATGAAGAATAGGTTTGGGCTCTTAATATATGCATACTTCATAGACATACATTCATAGCAAGAGATGGGTTGTAACTCAGTGGTCCAGCATCTGTTTTGTCCATGTGGTCCATGCAAAAGGTCCTGGGTTCAATTTCTGATCTTGACAGAATTTCTGATCTTCAATTTCTGATCAACTTGACAGGCAGGTTGAGGAAGAAGCACCCCTCCAGGAAACCCACCTTAAAACCCACTGCCAGCTAAAGTAAGCTGTAATTGGACTGGTGGTCTCACTCAGTAGAAAACAGCTTTATGGATTTGTGTAGATAGTTTGCTACAGTCATGTCAGCAGCTCTGTCCTTTCTTCCCTTTGCAGAAACGCAGGCTTCAAAAGAACTTTATGAATGCCATTTAGAGAGCGGCAAACCCATTTGATATCAGCTGGAATGTGCTTACCTACTCATTTTAAAAGGAGTCCTACAATTGGGAGTACTTCCTGTGCAGAATAGAACTGCAGAGTCACTCTTCACAGGAATGGCTTTTTTGAAGTAAGCAGGAGAGCCAAGCGTCTATTGAACTGGAATTATCTGTACAGGAAAGAGACTAGAAGTTGAGCACACATCGCAGGGCATTGACCTTTGGTGTGTTCCTACAGGATGAAGTGGAAGACATCTCAGGGAAACAGACTGGGCAGAAATAACTCCAGAACCACCAAGCTCTCCAAATACTTCACAAAGGGTCATGTCAGCAGTGGAGGTAGAACTTTCCCCGTCCTCAAATGAAAAGAAGATGTACAAACATTAGATTGGTAAGACTTGTAAATATGGCTTCTCTCAGTCAAAGAGAACAGCAGCCTGGTCCTAACCTGCACTGGAACAAGGAGACTGGATGGACTTCCCAGGATCCAGCACAAAGTTGGAGCTGGTGGCAGTGCAACCCAGAGTAAGAGGAATTAATTTCCCTTACCTTGTGTCATGTGGCAGCCGTCCCAATAGGGCTTCTTGGATCGGCACCAGCAAAATCGCTGATACAAATCTGAGCAGCCTGGGGACGGCTGGCCGGGCTGAGGCTGGGGGATTGGATCTGGCCTGTGTCAGCTGGTCTGGTCCCACCACCCCAGGCCAGCTGCCAATGGGTCAGCCCGCCCCCACCTTCCCGTGCTTCAATCCTCCCTCATTCCCCCTTCCCGCTCCACCCCCCGTGCCGGCCTCCCTCAGCCTTACCTTTCCGGCACAGATCTGGGAACTGGCACAGAGAGAGCAGCGCATGCCCTTGCACTGATTCTGGAGTTCACAAGCTGGTGCAAGGCATTTGCATGGGCTGAAGAGCGGCTGAGGATTAGACTCTAAGACACTGAAAAAACATGGTTCCATTACTATTTCAGGTGATGGTCATCATAATTGTTGATAGGAGATACTGACTATATTCATTGTGATTTCTGATAGTCATTGTGTGACCTGCCTCATACTATTTGTTGACTAATACGGTATATCCTCCTCCATTAGGTGGCAATTAAGAACAAATAGAAAATCAATCTTTGGCAGATCATGAAATAATATGAACAGTGTAACGCCCTGAGTTAGCGTAGCATACTGCGACTCAGGAAGACTTTGGAGCAAATCCACAAACTCATGGCTTTAGTCAGCCTCAGACCTCGTCTCCACTATGGAGATCAAAATATTTTCTCCATAAAATCAAAATAGATCAGATTTTCTCAAATTATGCTCTTAGGGGCCCTGCTCACTGCAGGCAGCAGCCAATGGAGATGAGGAAATTCTGAATGTAGTTTCACATTACATGTTTCTTCCACCGAATGCTGCCGGACCAGGGGGTGTCACTCATTTCATATAGTGATTGAATAGCATTCATGGAGCCTGCTCAGGGCTGGAAGTGACATCATTAAGCAGGAGGTGACATCATTACACAGAGGATGGCCAGAAATAAGCACTTTGTTCCCACCTAGGAACTCATTAGCTGTAAATGACAGAAGAGCAAATGTGCAAATTGTGATAATATTTTCAAGATATGAGAGAGCGCAATTATCATGCTGGGAGAGCCCACTTATAATGGGGACTGGATGAATTGCTTCCAGCCTACAGGCCTTATGATTGACACCCCTATGCTAGTGCAATGCCACAGGCATGTGGGCAGGGGCGCTGACTTACCAGGGACATTGGGGGTACCCATAGCCACACCCCCGACGTTGGCGTGGCCACGCCCACTGATGTGGCCACGCCCCCTGACTGGCTCTCGATGACAGGGGGTGTGGTCAGGAGATGACAGGCGGCTCTCGCCTGACCACGCTCCCTGTCATTGCTGCGGGTCTCGGAAGAGGCGGCATTGCTTTGCAATGCAGCCCCTCGGAGACCTGGGCCACGGCATGATCAGTTTGGGGTGGTTCACAAAACTGAAAGGGTAAATTAGGCTATGTGCATCTAGGGCTAAACAACCTGCTACTGGGGGGGGGGAGCACTGCCACCCAATCACTCTTTTAGTCACAGATGCTTGAGCAGCTGGCAGAGTGAACCCTTTTTAAGGGGGTTGCAATGTTAAAAGGTTTGGGAACCCCCGCCTTAGAGCACAGGCTTTGTGTGCATCCTCTAACGCAGCCATTTTCAACCAGTGTGCTATAGTGTATTGGTGTGCCGTGAATAGTCTACAGGTGTGCTGTGGGAATTTGGGGAAAGGTCATTTATTAGTAGGGCCATGGGGGTGAACCCCCCCCCCCCAGCAGCAGCACAGTGTGCCTTGTCAATTGTCAAAAGGCTGATAGTGTGCCTTGACAATTTTAGCACCTTTCCAGCATACCATGAGATGAAAAGGGTTGAAGATCTCTTCTGTAATGAACTCATGGAGGTGTGCATGTGTGATCTGCTCCTCCCCACACAGCCATTCATACCTCCCAAAATAAAATGAATTGTCTTCAATAAATCAATTGGATTTCTTAATCAAGGTGATAAATCTGATTTTTCATACCGTATTTTCTTTGACAATTGAAAAACTTGGATGATGGAACTCCATTAGGCTTCTTTCCTTCCTTCTTTCTCCTTGAAAAACACAAGGGGAGGTCTTGGTCTGTCTCTGGGGTCTAGTTGCATGGAGGTTACATTTGGCATAGGTAAATGCTGTGCCAATTTTACAGAATGCAAATAAAAACTGAGACAAGGAGGGTCAAACCCTAAAACTGCAGAGCTCTGAAAACAATCAAGGAAAATGGGTTACAAATATTTTCGATGCCAGAAGTCTGAAAACTTTGTAACCTTGATTTCCTTAGCTTCCGTAGAGGACCATCGTTCCAATGTGATTATGGGAGTTGAAATGCATATAAAATGACTCCAAGTGTCCATTGTCAGGAAGCAGATGACATACTAAATTGCTCTGCAGACTGAATGCACATAATTCAGAGATTTCCTGCAATGGGATTTGCCAGTACAGCCATTTTGTCTTTTTTGGCAATTGGTTGCTTTTGGACTGCTGTCTCCAGCAGTCTCTCTTTGGCTTCCTGTCGTAGGAAGGGCTGTTTCCTGCAGCCGCATTCCTGATTAGCCTCTGCACTATTTTAGTCCACAAAGGGCCCTGGAACAGGTTGCTTCTCTGCATCTGATACTGATTTGTGGGAAACAGAGCCAAGTTGTAGTGTTACCATGACAGAACATCTGAGCTCTTAGGAAAATCTGAAAGGGGACACCGATAAAGCATGATTGCAAATGCTTGTTTTTGTGATTTTGGAAACCCTGCCTGGACTGTGCTTCTGCCTTTTTTGAACGTGAATGGGATAGGAAGTTTTGCGTGGGAGGTGGGTGGGGTGAGATCTGTTGATGGGTTTTAGACATGATGGCTGAATGGAATTTGCACATTCTAGAGCACTGTTTCTCAAAGTTTACCCCCACCCACTGTAAGAAAAAAAAAAAGATTGTAACCCAGAACGAGATGCAAGCAGTTTAGAGAGCATCAGAACATAAGAAGAGCCCTGCTGGATCAGGCCAAAGGCCCATCTAGTCCAGCTTCCTGTATCTCATGGTGGCCCACCAGATGCCTCAAGGAGCACACAAGACAACAAGATGCCTGTACGTTGTTGCCACTCCCCTGCATCTGGCATTCTGAAGTAGTCTACTAACGTAAGGAGGTTGCTCAACCCATCATGACCTATAGCCACGATGGACCTTTCCTCCAGAAATCTGTCCAATCCCCTTTTAAAGGCACTTAGGCCAGATGCCATCACCACCTCCTGTGGCAAGGAGTTCCACAGATTAATTACCCACTGGGTAAAAAAGTATTTCCTTTTACTCGCTCTAACTCTCCCAACACTAAATTTCAGTGGATGTCCCCTGGTTCTGGTGCTGTGAGAGATGGAAAAGAACATCCCTCTATTGACTCTATCCCTCTTGTGCATAATTCTGTATGTCTCAATCATGTCCCCCCCCAGGCACCTTTTTTCTAGACTGAAGAGCTCCAAACGCTGCAGTCTTTCTTCATAAGAAAGCATGAGAACCAAGTTGCAAATTCAACTTTAACTTTAAGCATAGGTCAGCAGTTCCTATACCAGCAATAGGCCAAGAAAGTCGGTTATGATCAGATAGAAAGAAGGCCTAAAGAATTCAGGCAACCCAGCCCAAAAGGGAAGGGGTATCAAGGTGGGTGGGAATGTAACTGACCACAATGTGTAAGAAGCTCAGCCTCCAAGGGGGCACAGGGCAGAGACCTGCTTGCTTGCCTGCCCATTGTGCAGTTTTGTCTGTCTCTCTTCTGCAGAATAAACCTGGAAGCGTTCCAAACTTCAAACCTGTTGCGTATTTGATTTTGCCACACCAGGGACGAACCAACCCCTATAGCAATTTAGCTAACACAATTTGCATGGTCTGTCTAGTAGAAGCATCACTGGAAGCAACTGGTGATAATGTCATCTCCAGTTACTTCCAGATTGGGAGGCCAGGGACAATGCAACAGACACTGGTAAAAGCTCAAAGGGGATGAGTGCGCAAAAAGCACATGCTGGAGCTCTGCCTGCAGAGTTGAGTCTCCTACTGCTACTGGTTGCATTGCATTGCTCATCTCACTGCCAGGAAGTGGGGTTTTGGGGGTTCCACGTGTATCGATGGACACCTCCTTAAGTGCCACCAGTGGTATGAGTACCACTGGTTGAGAAACACTGTTCTAGAAGCTATAATACCTTTTGATAATCAGGTGCTGGGGAAGGCAAACAGGGGTCAGCCATTGATTTATTGCCTTGGTTCTGAGCATCCAAAGGCATCTGGCTGGATTTGATGGGCTTCACTCTATTCCAGGAACAGAATTCCTACATTCTACTGCAGAGAGCAAGTTTCTCCACTGATGAGATTATGGTATGATATGACCAATTTTCTTCTCATTCCTAAGATAAGCTATCCATATGCTTACATGCAATGCAAGTCAACATTTTCTGACTGTACTTCCTTATCTTTATAGCTGGCTGGTATACAGGTTTGGCTTCCATTCTCTCTGTTATCCTGTTAATGATACTGTTCTCTCTGTCTGAATTCTTTGTAAGAGAATTTGCCAAGGTACAGTAGGACAAAAGTTAGTGTGGTCAAGTGCCAATGCAGATGAACGAAGGGTTAATATGTTGCCACCTGCGCATGCTTCTTCGCTGTGCGAACTTTCCCAGTCATTTGCTATGGCTTTGCTTGTACTGAGCAAGCTGTCCCATAAAAGCTGCTGGCCTAGCAAGCCTGTTATTGACATCTTTACCCAGCAGAAACGCTCCAAGATCTTAGGCAAGCCTTTATGCCTGTGACATTATAAACTGGAGATGCCAGCGATTATATCTAAGACTTTCCTGCATGAAAATCATGTTAAAGAGCAGATACATGAACCTTAGGGTGCAATCCTAACCAACGTTCCAGCATTGGGGTAAGAGCAATGTAGCTCTGAGATAAGGGAACAAATATTCCCTTACCTTGAGGAGACCTGCATGAATATTACTCCACTGCAGGATGCAGCACATGTCCCATTGGCACGGCTATATCAGTGCTGGGAAGTTGGTTGGGATTGCACCCTTTCTCTCCCATGCCCTTTGACACCTGAAGTTCAAGTAGCAAACTCTGCTACTTGCCATGTTGTTGTCATGAAGAAGCTTCTAGTCTCTTTCACTTGGACATCAGGCCTGGCGCCACACTGAGATGCAAGCTAGCCCATCTGTGCCTCCACCGGCCAGGACTTTGCTCTTTGGAGAACCACAATAGGGCTGAACCCAAACCCAGAGTCCATGAGAAGAATTAGATTAGGAATGTCACAAACAATGGGACACCCCAATATGTGGACTGCTTGGAGAAACCAAGGGAGTCAGTGTAGTGCAGTGGTTAGTGTGTCAGACTAGGGTCTGGCATACTCATGGCCCAATTTGATCCCGCTTCAGCGCTGGCGGAGTATGCGCTCTGTCAGTGCTAGCTGTTGCAAATCCGCCATAAAAGACATCTATTTGCGGCACTGGTGGGAAGCAAGAAGGCCAGAGCCTTCCTGCTGGTGCCAGTGTAAGGAGTGGTGCCTGCCACAGGTGGCATGCGTTGTGATGAACAGTGCAGGGGTGCAGGAAGTGTGGAGGTGTTATGGATGGAGGTGTAACGGGATGAGGGAGGGCAGGAATTGGGTGAATTGGGCCCAGGCGAGGGCAGGATCAACAACGTCTTATCCTATCCTCCTTCCCGGGTCCATTCCAGCAACATGAATCAATGTGATTAGCCAATAATAATAATAATAATAATAATAATAATAATAATAATAATAATAATAATAATAATAATAATAATA
>JAJKFI010000050.1:3880333-3894462 GCA_029204185.1 Lerista edwardsae | reverse complement strand
TAATAATAATAATAATAATAATAATAATAATAATAATAATAATAATAGGGGTGAGCAATGTGCATCACCTTGAGCTCCTTGGGGAAAAGGTGGTGTAAAAAGGCAATACACAGTAATAAACACTACAGTAAAACAAAATACCTGAAATTAAAATATCAAGGCAGAGCATTATCAAAAAGCAACTGAAGTCAATTTCAAGCTCAGAATGTGATGTTAAGAAGCAGATACTATTTGACACAGTCACTGGGTCATTCCCGATTGCTCGGCTCTTCTTTTAGGAAAAAAGGCACTTTATTTCACGATACGGTTCATGCCAGGGTAGGGCTGATACAGGTTCAGATCGGTATCACAGAGTCAATTCGGTGATACCTTCCTATGTACGCACAGACCTTTCCTGTGACCAGGAATGGCAGCAGAAAGATGCAGCAGCGGCTCAAGAGACAGGGCTGAGCACAGAAAAGGTTGCTGCCCCTGAGAAGTGGCTGGGAAGGAGTGGTGCCCTGGGTCCTCGGTGCTGGCCATTGCTGAAGACAGCTGAAGGAGGCCATGGCTTATACAAGGTGAATGGCCAGCAGCAATCTGGGCTAATGGCTATGAATGGTCACCTGAATACAATAAAAATTAATACAATGGCTGTATTATGGTAAAAAAAAAATTCAGTTGCCATAAACACAACAAACTGTTCTCTTACATAATGTGATTTGCTAAAAGTATCTACAGAACAAAGACAAATGTTTATAGATTAAACAGGAAAGACAGAGATTATCAGTCTCTCTGTGGAAGAACAACAGGAACGTTTCTTGTTTTCTGCTAACAAACTACACTAACCGGGGGGGGGATAGGAAGGGGCTAGATTTTACTTATGGTTCAGTATCAACATGAACTCAAAGGCCTTTTACACCTAGGACAGCACGACAATGACTTGTGACAATGACATTGCTACCCAGAATGACTTCTCCACGATTCCCCCACTCCCATACCTGCCCATCCCTGAGACCAATTGAAGCAGTAGCCTCAGGCCATAGGTTGGTGTGTGTGCCCATCTCTGCTCGCCTATGTGCCTCCCCTGCTCCTCCTTCCACTTCTACTCCCTGGACTGCAAAAGGAAGAGGAGGGCAGAGAGGAAGAGGAAGTGTGGAGGGGAAGAGAGTGCTGACCTGGAACACTGGAGAATGGGAGGAGCAGAGGGTGGTACATCATCAGGCAAGGGGGGGTGTCAAGTCGCCTCAGGTCTCAGGAAGTCTTGGTCTGGCCCTGCCCCCTCCTCTGTGATGTGATGTGCAGATATCTTACTCCTTGTCATGTTATCACCATGTTAAGAATGTCTTTGCTTTCACTCCATTATTGGCTGCTACTGGTGAGGGCAGGGAAAGACCCAATGCGATGATGTCACAATGCATGGTGAATTATCTGACACCTAAAAAGGGAGAGGAGGGGAATTTGACGTGTTTAGCTGCTGCCTTGTATCCAACATAGCAAACAATTCCACCTGAATACTGTCCTAATTAATTAACACAGATAGCATACGATCTTGAGAGCTCAATCCTAAATTGGAGTTAGTCCAGCATTTAGGCTAGCAAAGTTTGGCTGGCAAAAGGGCCACTGTAAATTTGGACCACTTTACGATGGCACAATGGCCACCATAAAGTGCATTTGGACCACTCTCAGAGCACACAGACCAGCACACAGACGTGCGCCGTCCTCCCTGATTCCAAGAGTGGTCCAAACGCGCTTTATGGTTGCCTTTGTGCCGGCCAAATTTTGCTGGCCTAACTGTGCTGGCCTAACTGCAAGTTAGGACTGTACTCTGAAAAATAAAAAAAATCAAACGATTGCTATAAATTAATTATGATCTTTACATTATTTTACTTTTGGCTTTGAATAGTTTAGACCAGAGGTTCTCAAACTTTGTTTTGCCACAACCCAGCTCATCATCCGTACTTGGTCGTGACTGTTGCACCACAGAGCAATACTGGGAGCCATCAGAGACAGCTTCCAGGTTGTGTCGTGTCTGCTACCCACCCCTTTGGCCTCTGCAGGCCCCAGGATGCCTTTCAGAGCAACCTGAAAGTCATGGAGGCAAACTGGAAATCGTGGGTGCAAACCAGGTACCATCACTTCTACAGGTATTCTGGGGCCTGCTGCGGCCAATGGAGTGGGTCGTGGGCCCAGCAAAACCCAGAAGTGGCCTCTGGTGGCTCCCAGTAATGCTGTGTGACAACAAGTGGGTCACATTGGGTCACAACCCCCAGTTTGAGAAACACTGCTTTAGGCTGTTTAACATACTACAGTTTTCGACATTGACTGCACAGTTGATGTACAAGAGCTACCCTACAAGGCTTAATACAAAATGATTTATCTTGTTCGATCTGCGTGTATGAAAATTATAATGTCTGCAGCAGCTCCTGTGTAGTAGACTTTGAAACCACATTTTCAGACCTTCCTGTGAAACCATGAGACCACAATTTATTTATTTTTTTTAAAGGAAAGCAGACTCTCGTGATTTTATTAAACATTTATTGATGTTGGTCATAAAAGATTTCAGTGTCTAACTTTCACTGCTTTTGGTACGCTGACAAAACAGCTTTCACGTGAGTGTCAGTCTGACCACTGAAGAGGCAATCGTGTCCTAGCGCACAACTCTTGTCAACCTTAGTTTTCACTATTAATAATTTACATTTGTATCCCATATATTCAGTTACTAGACTGGTGAGAAGCCGCTTTCAGAGGCAGAGTATGCAACACATGAAGCAGTTCTCGTGGCCAAGTCATGAGAACTGAGGCTTCAAGGTATTTTACTAATGGACAAAGCGAATTTCTGGTGTTATTTTCCTCACTTGGGTTTTTTAGATGCTTAGGCAGCCAGTTCTTTATGGAACACTATGTGGACTTACACCATCAGCAGTTTCTGTAACGCTGCACATATCTCAAAGATAGGAGGAAAATAATGTTACAAAGCACTGCCGTGGGGTGGGGTAGGACAGTACTTCTGCCTCTTAAAAAAAAAAACCCTAGATGTTGTTCAAATAGAGTAGTTACGCAGATAGATCATAAAAAGAATGGGAGAATGAGCCAGCCGAAGCTGAACACTCTGAAGGCACACGAGTTCAAAGGGAGAGATGTACGCCCGACTGGCGTGATAAGTGTGTAACTGCTGAGATCATGACCATGCTTTTGAACATTATGTTAACACCGTCAGGGTGCAATCCAAAATGCCTGTTGGGCCGATGCATGTCTGCTGCATCGGCTCAGGGCTGTCGTGAAAATGCCACAAGGCACTTTCGTGCCAGCACAAGTGGCACTGGGCTGATGCTGGCAGCTGCATCAGCCCAGGCTCACCAGAGACAGGTAAGCTGTCCCTACACCAGCTGAGTTTGGCCAGTGCAGGGACTTTTCTGAGTGGGGGGGGGGGAGGCGAGAGGGAGGCGGAACACCTGGGGGGAGGGCAGAGGGAGGGTGTTCCCATGGGCAGAACAGCCTGGGGAGGGGGGGAGGAGCCTGGATCTGGCAGTTTTGCCGGATCCAAACCTCCATCTCCGGGTCACGCAACCTTGATTTGGGCTGCTGCATCCTGCTCAGATTTGCGCCCGCTGTTTAGCAGGTGCAGGTCCGAGCAGCCGTATCAGGTTGCCTGTGGCTTACCACAGGGTAAGATAAGCTACAGCTAAGCTTAAGCGGTGTGCTAAGCTACAGCTGCATCGTGCCTGGGTTATCGGCCTCCTACTTGGTCTCTTACTTGGGCTGTTCTTGTTATTCCAGAAAGCAAGAAATTTGGCTAGACTACGAAATCCATTCTTAATACTCACCTGATAAAAATCAACTTCTTCAGAGACATGGCAAACAAATATCAATTCTGGAATTGTATAGGGCTGCAGGGTTTTTGGGGTCAATGTTTAAACAATAGTTTAAAGTAGTTGCTGCAACTGCTAACATTTCCTGGTGTTTGGATAGAACCACCGATTCAATAGAAGTCTAACTCCGCGAAATCTGGAGTGAGGGGAACATCTCTACGATTTCTGCCAAAACGACCTAATTTTCAGAAGCAAACAAAATGTGCTTCAGCCCAACATTCACTGGAAAAAGGATATTCTTTAATTTTATGAGTATTAAGCACTATTGAAAGTAATGCCGCCTTCAAATCAAGAGGGATGGAATAATCTCGACAAATACTGTACAAAATAAATGAACGATACATGGAAAAGAGAATTTGTAAACCCCAGTAAAGCCTGGGGGAATAGTGGGGTATAAATCTTTTAAATTCATGAATAAATAAAACCTTTTCCCCACTTTAAAGTATCATTTGCCATAATGATACTTTAAATCATTTAAATCATACTTTAAATCATTACTTCATAATCATTTGCCTTCCAAATCCCATATATTTTGGATAATAGGCTTCACTGCTCCCTCATGCAAGGATTTGTAACAAGCCATGACATGGATAATTCCACTTGGTTAATGTAATATTCCTGACTGGTAGGAATGGTGTTGTTTTCTTCCAATTTTTAGACAATTGCCTCATAAGAAACAAGACCACTGGCTTCTGAGTTGCAGGGGCCTGCTGCAAAGTTCTTTGAAGGGGCCTGCTGCAAAGGTGATAGAAGTGTGTGTAGGGGGTGGGGTTCAGGCTGCCACTGCACACAACCACCCTGTGAGAGAGGTTAGGCTGAGAGACAGTTATGGGCTGAAACAAACCCACAGCGCAATCACAGTGCAGTCGAGGCAACATTATGGGGTGGAGAGTCGGTGTGGAGTGTCGCTGCTCGCTTCAGAGTGCCGACGGAGAGCCTCCCTTGTGTTGACCGAAGACAGTCGGCGCAAGGGATTCTCTGTCCCGTTTTGGGACAGGGATTGGTGGGACTTGGGCTGGACCTGGGCGGGCTTGGGACGTGGCCATATGGCCACCTCCTAAGCCCATCAGCGAGGCTACGCGGCCCTGATTTGGGCCACACTGTCTCCTTAGATCTGCGCCCGCTCTTTAGCGGGTGCAGATCCGAGGAGCACATGGGGGAGGCTGGAGTCTCCCCTACGGTAAGGGAGCCCACACTCCCTTGCCACGGGAAGGCTCCAGCCTGTTCTAAGCAGCGTTGGATTTGGCACTGGCCAGCTGGCCTCACTAATCCAGCGCTGTTTAGGATTGCACCCCCAGTGAACTTTATGACTCAGGATGCAATCCTAACCTAGAGTTAGGCTGGCACAGTTAGGCCAGCAAAGTTTGGACGGCACAAGGGACACTGTAAAGCGCATTTGGACCACTCTCAGAGTCAGGGAGGATGGCGCACATCTTTGTGCAGGCCTCTCTGGCTCCAAGAGTGGCCCAAACATACTTTACAGTGTCCCTTATGCTGGCCACATTTTGCTGCCTTAACTGTGCCGGCCTTACTCCAGGTTAGGATTGTGCCCTGTGTGGGGGATTTGAATCCAGGGCTTCCTAGTTTGACACTGTAATTACTATACAGGTTGGGTATCCCTTATGGGGTCTGCTTGATAGGGGAAGGTGTCCGGATTTCAGATTTGTCTGGATTTCAGAATAATTGCATCAACACAATGAGAAATGCTTCCTCTTGCTCTTTTCACTGTGACCTATTTGGGTGTCTTCTGGCCTCTTTGATATTTTTCAACAATGGCACACACCACAGTACAGAGACTAGAATTTACAGCCTGTACGTGAGAATGCGCACAAGACCTGCTTTCTACAGAACGCTTTTGTTTTTGAGTCTTGGACAGAAATGTCTGGATTTTGGAATAGTTTGAATTTTGGATGTCTGGAAAGGGATCATCTACCTGTACTGTACTGGCTCTTTGAGATAATCACGGGGAACTGAAATCCTAGATCCTCTCTGCAAACTGAGTCATTCTGGCTGACGGAAACAGAGCAGTACCCCCTGTGATCATAATGCAAACAACCCCAGTCCCGCGTTGAAAGCTAAACCGCAGAATCCCCAGAAAGCAGGAGACTCTGCATGTGCCTCCTGCATGTGGCAAGCACTGCAAAACAGTGCTCAAAAGCATGACAGGAGAAGAGAAGAACTGATGAGGTGACTGCAATGTCTGTATTTGCTCTAAAACTATTGAACAGTCTGTGATAGATCCATGCCTGGTCTGTTCTTTCAATACTGAGGTGAAATGTGATGTCTCCTTAAGGTAGACATTTCTACTACTGTATTACTGGTCTGGGTTTTTAAAAATGCAATTTACATTTGCCTTCCCTGCAGTGTAAACCCATTGCCATGGTTCACTGCTGTACGAAGGGCTATCTGTGCTTCAGCAGGCATCAGCCATCCATATCAAGGGCAATGTGCAGTTTTTGCATTTGTATTTTCTCCTTGATGAGTTTGGTGACAGAGGCTAATTGCCAGCCATTTTTAAGCCAAGCCAGCAGGATGTGAGTTTGATGGTGAATGAATACCAATCTAAGTAGTACAAGGGTGCAATCCTAACTTGGTCAGGCACAGGCAGGCCGGTCATTCTAACCAAGTTAGGAGGCGGCGGCAGCTTAGCACGAGACAAACGTCCCCTTGCCTCGTGGTAAATCGCATGCAACTTAATAAGGCCGCTCGGATCTGCACCTGCAAAATTGCAGGTGCAAGTCCGAGCCTCCCACAGCGGCCCAAACTGGGGCTGCACAGGCAGCAACGGGATCTACAAACGACCTGGGGGAACGCTGGGCGGGACTTACGCAGGGCTTCCGCGTGATTGGCTGCCCATCCGCAGCGTTCTGCAGCTGTCCTGGCCTGGGGGGGGGCTGCCCCGGTTAGCGTGCCCCACCGCTGCTTGCCCAGGCACCCAGCGCGACCCTCACCCATCCTCTGCAGCGAGCAGGAGCCCCCCCCGAGGCCAGGGCAGCTGCGGATCACCGCGGACTGGCTACCAATCACCCGGATGTCCCACCTACATCCCGCCCAGCATTCCCCCAGGTCGTTTGTAGATCCCGTTGCTGTGCATTGGATGTGGCTTTGGATGTGGCCCAATGCTGCAGCCGGCCTCCACCGCCTCCCCAGGCCACCCATTGGAACACCCTCCCTCCGCCCTCCCTCTGCCCAGCTGGCTGAACTCAGCTGGTGCTGGACTGGCTTTCCTGAGGACTCCACTGGCACGCCTGGGTCAACGCAAGTGCTTGTGTCAGCCCAGCACCGCTCTGGCTGGTGCAGCTGTGCTTTACAGCACGTCTGTGACAGCCTTTGGCCAACACAAAGCACATGCGTTGGCCCAACGGGTGTTTTCGAGTGTGCTCTAAGTCTCCTAATTACTGATTCCTAGTCCGGGATGAACCAAACTAGTCACTTTGGGCTTCCTAAAAGGGGGAAAGATGTGTACATATTCTATTTGGACAAATTCTAGGTCAACATCCTGCTGCTATGATGACACAATTTGGATGATATCAGAGCTTGCCACAATGGCCATTAGTATTTGTAGGAATCAGCTGTATCAGGGCCAAAGCAATTATGGTATGTATTCGCTGGCCACCTACAGTGGCTTGTGAGGCACATGTCCCTCCTAGGCAGGTCAGACATGAGCATGGAGCATTCCAAGCTCATTCTGGCATGAGGGTTTTCACGGTACCATTTAGTATGATGGGAGGAGAGAGAGAAGAACAGAATCTAAGGGCGTAATCCTAACCTGGAGTTAAGCCGGCACAGTTAGGCCAGTGAAGTTTGGCTCGCACAACGGACACTGTAAAGTGCATTTGGATCACTCTCGGGGTCAGGGAGGATGGTGCAAATCTGTGTGATGAAGAATTTCTGATTCCCTTGTAAAGAGAGAATACTGATGATTTGGGAATGAACTGTCATAAGAGGGCCCCATCGTAAAAGGTGCCTCTTTGCCCAGGTAGCAGGATAAAGGCTGAGCAGGTGGCAACAGGTGGAGGGGCTGGGGTTTCTTCCTGCCCATTGCTGTGTAATTTACTTCTCTTCCTCGCCATTGTAGCCAGTCCTCACATGGAAAGCAATGCTTCAGCATTGCTTATTGGCTGCAACGGTGAGGAAGAGGAGTGATTTACACAGCAAGGTAAAGCGCCTTGCAAAACTTAGCGCTCCGCCCCCGCTGTAGGGACGCTACTGGGGCAGAGGCCTGTTCCCTGCTGGTAGCCCAGCTACAAAATAAGAAAGTGTGGGAACTGGGAGCATGCCTTCTCAAGTGCATGGGAACCAGCCCAATATATTTAATGAACTGGGCAGCAAGGACTTCCCTATCCAAAGCCAGCATTCTACCTATTATGCCATACTCTTCCTTTCAATGAACTGAAGGTGATTGAGGGTGCAATCCTAAGTTGTGTTGGAATGGTGAGGCCAGCGAGCCTGTGCCATATCCAGTGCAGCTTTGGTGCACTGGGGAGCCTCCCTGGGGCAAGGGGGCATTTGCGCCCTTGCCCCAGGGGAGGCTCCAACCTCCGCATTGGTTTCCTCAGATCTGCACCTGCTAAATAGCAAGCACAGAGCCATGGAGGCTGCACGCCCTGAATAGGGGCTGCGCAGCCTAGAGACGGAGGCTTGGCTGCATCCTGTCTCTGCTCACCTCCCCGGGCCGCATGCCCATCAGCCTGCCCACCCCCGCTCAGAACCGCTCTTACGCCAGCCGCTACTGCTAGCGTTGGCCCAATGCCATTAGCGCCAATGCTGGGGTGCCGGTCGGTGCTCCCGTATCAGCTCTAGCGATGTTGGACCAGTGCAAGCATGTTGCGTCAGCCCAACGTCATTCATAGGATTGCATCCTCAGAAGCATTATTCTGTTGGGTCAGACTAAGTAGGACATGATGGAGTAACTCATCCTTTGTTTGTCCTCAGCACCAGCTTTTGACCAGTAATTCGCAATCCCTGGCAGTAAAATCAATGCTCTTCCCAGTTCATTCCAAAGTGTAGGGTGGGAATTAATGTTTCATTCTGAGACACTGAGGCAGAAAATCTGGTTGTGGCTTTGCTTATATTTGCACAGTCCTGCCAAAGTCAATAACACTGAGTGAAAGAGAGGCAATGTGCTCCTAGGCTATTGTAAAACCATAGGAGTTGGAGGATCAGGAAGAAACAAGTCATATTAAAAAGACCGAAAATACCACAACTGTTTTCCTCTTTTTGCTTTGGAACAACTAAGCTGATTTAAATTAAATTTTATGAAACATGCTCTGGGACAAAAAATCCAAAGGATCTTTTTTTTCAATGGCTTAGTTATAACAAACCACTCAGAACTATGATTCTTCTGATATTGCCTGAAAACATCATTTTCCAATGAGCTTTCTTGTGAAAGCCCCCATTGCAATGGACAGGATGTGTGCAAGAGCAAAAACACGTGGTGTGGCTTTGCACAAGTTTTGTTCATGCAATGGCCTCTGCGCACTGGGAATTCTTCCGGGATTGCAACATTACGGTAATACACTGCAAAAGGCCGTAACTGAAATCCAGCAAGGCCCTTTTGAATAACCCCTGTATTACTTACAAATTACAAAAGCATCAAGATGAGTGTTACCCTTGTGGTTAAGTGTTTTTGGTCACATATTGCTAATGGCTGCATACGCCATTAACATATCTGATAAACAGCCCAATCCTAACCTTGTGCTGGAATAGGCAGGCTGATTGGCCTGTGCCATATCCACGGTGGGGTGGGGACTGGATGTAGTGCAACCCCGGGCAAGGGGAATTGATTCCCCTAACTCTGGGTAATGCAGGAGCAACTCAAATGGGGCTACTTGGATCTGTGCCACCAAAATCAGTGGTGCAAATCTGAGCAGGCTGGCACGAGGCTGGGCCACCAGGAATTGGGGGTTAGGACCACAACCCTCCTGGTCCAGTCCACCCACAGGAACGCCCTCCCCTCTCCTTCCCCGCCCCGATCCACCTTTCCCCACTCTCCCAAACCCCTATGCAAGCCAGACTTGACCGGCACATACTTACCCATCCACAGAGGTGTGGAGGCCAGATTCAGCCTCTCTGGGCCAGCACATGTCCTTATGCTGACCCAGCCAACTCCAGAGTTGGTGCATACGGCACATTTGCAACACCCAGAGGCCAGCGCAAGGGACTTGCACCAGTCATGAGTGCAGTTAGGATTGAGCTGTAAGGTGGTCTCAATGCTATTGGCGCCTAGCACCACCGGAATGAATGTTCCAATGGCACTTGGTGCTTCCCAGATGTACTAAAAGGTGACATGCCATAGTGCATAGGCCTGCTGCTGCTGGAAGCTACAAGCAGCTGACTCTGGGTGGTAGTGGACTCCAGACTTGGTGATGGTGTGCACCAGATCCTATCCCCCCTTTTCAGCAACCTCCCTGCCCCCTTTTCTCTCCTTAGGCATGTGCCAGCAATTTTGAGGTGGCCCGTTGTGGACACCTGCAGCAGGGAAAAGGATAAGATTGGGGTCTTCTTAGACTAGTTTGTTTCTTAGTAATTCAGATCTAATGTATGTGAAATTCTTTCATAATAATCACTTATTTTGAGTAAATTTAATCATAAAATAATATTTAAAAAATCTTATCCCAGACTCACCAATGTAGCCTATATTCACTCCACCGTCTCCCCTTGGAGGGCATGAAAGGTGACTGGGAGTGAAAAACACATCATAGCCCAAACAAATGCCAATGATTCCTGTGGTAAAACAGAGAAATTGCTGGTTGTGGGGCCTTGGTTTGCAAGACACGATTGTATTTGCCATTAACTAGTTATACAACACAAATTACCAAAGAAAATGCAGAAATCGACTGGGCCAAAAGATTATGGTTAGAAATGAGAGAGGAGGATGGAAAAAAACACCAACGAAAGCTGGACAAAACTAGCAGGTTGTGCCAAGTAAATACTAAAAGGAATAAGCCCTGCCGCTCAGCTTTGAAATGAAACGATTACATAATTGTCTGCTTGTACAAATGCCTCTCTGTCCTTTAGGCAGCCTTCCAAGTTATTATATGACCTAATTTCTGATGTCCTTGAGTTTTTTTTTTTTTTAAATGTAATGCCCATTGCACATGATAGGAAAAAATGCCTCTCTTTTTAATCAGAAGTTTTTGGCTTTCTCTGCTTTGGGTCTTCTCAGGTAGAAAGGGAGAGAATGCCAAGGGGTTCAAGTAAATGAAGGAAAATGGCAGCCCTGCCCAGAGACGAACCGAGCACCAAGTGTGCCCATGGCAGGGTGATGAAACCACGCCCCCAGCACGTCGCCCCGTCCCCATGCGTCGCTCCACCATGCCTCCCTGTGCCCGGAATACCTCCATTTTGGAGCGAAACAGACACCAGGGAGGATGGGTGGCCCAAACAATGTGGGTTAGCATGCGGGTTACTCCGCGCAATGGCACCCTGCCGCCCCACCGCTGCCGGCTCCCATGGCTCGCGCCACCCCAGGCTACACCCATGCTCCGCCTCTGGCCCTGCCATTGTCTGAGGGGGGCAAATGCGCCAGGCACTGAGCCCTTTAAGGGGGCTCCACCACCTCCGCTGCCTTCGTTCCACCCTCCAGTGAACCGGAAATAGGAAGTAAATTTTGCCTGTTACAATGCTTTCGGACAGCAGTGGAGTGTCGTGTGAGGCTCTGTAACATTCAAGTAGGTCGGGGGCGGCAGTCTGAGAGGGGCAGACTGCGGACCTGGCCCATGGGCGGCTATGAGGCCGTGGACGTGACTGGAAAAGCCTGAAGCTTGCCATCACCTTCAGTTAGAAATACAGCAGCTCGTGACACTTCAGGTATCAAATGCAGGCGCAGGAAGAGAAAAGCCTGGCTGGTGGACTTGACATGCAGCGAACTACCACTTTGGGCTCTCAAAGCACCCTGATCAAAAGAACATGGTTGGATCCTGTGGTCAGGGCTGTTCTCACATTCAGCGTTCCCCAGTTTTCCTGGGCAGGATAGCATCAGGGTTCAACAAAGTTGTTCATCATGTTCACCAGGCAGCCCATCTGGCTGGGTTGACCCCTGAATGCTCAGTACTGGTGGCAGTGCAGTGGTAGCGCCCAGCGTACCTTCGCGTGCTGCTGCCATGAGTGTAGGCTTTTACCCAGGACCCTCATCAGCCTGGCACTGCAACTGTGCTGGGGGAAGCAATCATGGTTAACCTGTACATGGGTGCAGTTCTTCCCATATTGCAGTCAAAGTCGGCGCAGTCTATGTATACAGTGTACCCAGATTGTTGATCGGTAGAAATGGATGTAGGCACAGCCACCTATGTGGAAAAGTATCTTTGAGAGTCAGGCATTGTGTGCCTGGGTTCGGCAGAACACATTTCTGCGGCCTCTAAGATGAGAGAAGGCAAGGCAGCCTCCCTGTCCACCCACTGACCGGGAACTAGTTACAGAACTTTGAGTCTGCAACCATCCAATTAATTTCAATATCGGTTTGGTCTGCACTTCAGTGGCAAATCAGTAGTCTGAAGTGTGTTGAAAGAGAATCAGTAATTCCTGGCAAGATCAAGAGCTCTTGCCGCACTTCTCCTTTAGCTTAGCAAGGAAAGCAGGTGCGGCCGACTTCGGTACTCTCAGGGATGGCTTTATTGTCCGAACAGTGCCGCTGAAGGTGCCTTGTACCAAAGAGGCTCGACCCATCGCAATAGGCAGGCTCTGTAATAAAGTCCATATCATGGAGCAAGAAAAGCATCACCGATACAGACGCTTCACACATTCTATGAACCCAGGTAAGGCATAGAAAGTGCCTGCTCCTGCAGCCCTGCTTCCCTTGCCAACTTCCCTTGCCAGAACCCATGGCTCAGGTGTGAAAAGCATCATGATCTTCTTATTTTGGGTTTTCAGAAGGTGATAGATATTGTTGGTGCTGTCGGGCCAGAGGCACCTGCCCTCACAGTAGCCGACCTTACAGCATGGAGAGAGGTAGAAACCGGAGCAGGCCCCAAGTGTGTCTGAGCTCCCGCAAGCCTCCCAATTTGCTGAGGGACCCAGCAGCCACAGAGATCGGTAAGGGGGAGGGGTTCCTTCACCCTCTGGTCCAGTCCGGTCCCCTTCCCTTCCCTTCCCTTCCAGCAGTCTTGCTGCTAGCCCGCCTCCTCCAGACTGCTCTCTTCACTGGCTTGCATCACTGGGTTATATAGAGCTGCTCCGCTCTCTTGCTCCACCCCTTCCTCCCAGCCAGGCTGTATAAGCCCAGGTTGACAACCCTCCAGGTCCCTGATCCTGCCAGCACTTACTCCCCTGTCTTCTCTGGCCATTGCAGCCAGGGGCTTTCTTTCCCCTGCTCCCAGCGTCAGCAGGCCAGGCGGACTTCTCCCTCAGTCGCAACAGGACCGACCTGACTGCGATCGAGGGGGAAGGGGTGGGCTGCCTGTCCTGGCTGCTGCCTGCTGCGGCAGTGCCTGGTGCTTCTCACGGCCTGACCCGCCAAGGGGGCAGGGAGGCTGTGGGCTGCTGTGGTCCCTACGGGAAAGCCTGCTGGCCGGGATCCTGGCCACCTCGCGTATGCCTGGCGAACGGAGCCCCAGACCAGATCCTGGAGAGATATATTCAGTCTTTGCCGGTAGTCATGAAAGCAGTGATGGACACTGTCTAAAAAAGACAACCAAAAAAATATAGACAGTACAGGCCTGTCCATGTCCACTCAGAAGTCCCGTTGTTTTCAATGGAAAATGAAATTTCAGGAAAATGTGTACAGGATTGCAGCCTGAATGGGATTCCTTGATGGTCTCTGCCAAAACAGCACAACAACAGTGGGATGGGATCTAGCTGAGCAGCCCTGGGGAAGACAGTCTCAGTCGCCCCTCTGTAAAATGGTACTAATATCCTTCCAACCAGACTCAGGTGCACAACACAATGTGCATCGTCTTCAAGGAGCATGCCTGATGCTGCTGGACCCATAGAACCCCCCTCCCCCCCCTCACATAGCTGTCAGCTGCACTTGAAGGCTGGAACCCCTCAAAATCAGAGATCATTTGGACTCTCTTCAAAGAAACTTCACTGAAAGGCTACATTCAGGGCACAACCCTAACCCACTTTCCAGCACTGACATAGCTATGCCAATGGGGTCTGATCCGCATCCTGCAGTGTAGTAGTCATGGAGGCCTCCTCAAGGTAAGTTTGTTTCCCTACCTCGGAGCTGCATTGCCCTTACCCCAGTGCTGGAATGTTGGTTAGGATTGTGCCCTCAATGTGTGTATATAGGGTGTGTGTGTGTGTGTGTGTGTGTGTGTGTGTGTGTGTGTGTGTGTG
>JAJKFI010000050.1:3859970-3870411 GCA_029204185.1 Lerista edwardsae | reverse complement strand
AATCAATCAATCAATCAATCAATCAATCAATCAATCAATCAATCAATCAATCAATCAAATCAATCAAATAAATAAATAAATAAATAAATAAATAAATATGACTGCCTCTTTAGTGGCTCTAGAGGAGGCACTGACAGGTTCATACCCCTGTTCCTTCTCCTTCAAAGGGGAGTCTCCATGGAACAAGGAATGGGAACATGAAACCACTGCAGCGAGCCCCCAACCCCCATTTCTCTGGCTGGCTGCCTTGCACTGGAAATGGGAGGGTGCAGAGTCACCGCAGTAAATGCTCCCTCCTCCAGGGGAACCCAGAGGTGACATCAAGCTATCACGTGATGTCATGACATCACTGTCCCAGGTGCTGGGGCAGTCCTTTATGCCTCTGAGAACAGGCTTTTGGCATTTGGCGCTTTTTGCACTGATGTTGGTGCATCACCAGTGTGGTGCATTGCCAGGAAGGGTTTTGGATATGATGGACATCATGCCAGTGTCTGTGTGTTGTCAGCAAGGAATCAGAATCAGATGGGGCTATTTATTACCATACCTAGTGGTTGTAAGGATTACATCAAGATGATACAGGTGAAGGGCTTTGCACAGTCTGAAAGTGCTCTACAAATGTGAGCTATTATGAATGTTACCCCAGTGCACTGAATGGTACAATGTCAAGTTGCAGTTGCAGTCCTTGGCCCGTTTCAGCACTGCACTTTCAGTGCCCACACAGGGTGTGCACCCTGATCAGCTTCAGACCAGTTCAAACGGTCATCAGAAATAATGCTTGTGTGGGAAAAGAACCCACTCAGACAGACAGTCTGAATGGGAACGCTTACCTACGCCCAGACCACACTCGCTTATTGAGTGCTTTCATGTTGCCCAGCTGTATATCGCCCTCTTATGCTCTCACAGTGGACACTATTGTGGGCACAGGTCATTCACTGTATCAACATTCAATCTCCCTTTGCACCAGTGTCCTTGTTTCAAAGGCAGTGCTTTGATGTGTTCCTTTTGTAAGCCAAGCCAGATGGTAGTCAAAGCTTCTGTCACTGGAATGAGTGGCTGGCCGTTCTTCAGACAGCAGAGGAAATGATGGACAGGAACTGGTCAAAGCATGGCCTTTTAACAAGACATGTAGGCTTCAGAAATGCTCACAGGATCAAACTGCGAGACCTTTTATGTGCTGATGTCCTTAGACTGCCGGGGTATCATTTTATCATTTCTCCTTATTGACTTAAGAATACTTCTGAAATAACTGAGCTCGCTCAGTTGATGGCTGACTCAGCTCCACCCCAGATCCATTTGTACAATTCAGCTGAGATAATGTAGCAATTGCTATTCTGGCCGGAACACCCCAGTGCCAAATATGCATGCAGCATACTAAATAGCCCATGTAAATAGTGGAAAGATGTAAAAACAAGTGTCCCGTTCTACTTTACTTGCTGCTTCTGAGGCCGCTATCTGAGGCACACTTTCCTGGGACTAAGCCCTACTGAACATAATGGGAATTTACTTCTGAGTAGACATGCATAAGAATGCACTGAGAGCGCAATCCTAACCTGGAGTTAGGCCGGCATAGTTAGGCCAGCAAAGTTAGGCCAGCACAAGGAACACCATAAAGTGTGTTTGGACCGCTCTCGGAGTCAGGGGGGATAGCGCACGTCTGTGAGCTGGCCTCTCTGGCTCCGATAACGGTCGAAACATACTTTACGGTGTCCCTTATGCCGGCCAAACTTCGCTGGCCTAACTGTGCAGGCCTAACTCCAGGTTAGAATTGCGCTCTCAGTCATCTTCTGATATGTGCCAATGAAACAGATCCATGATGCTCAGCTGCAGATAGAAGGCAGAACCCAGAAGAAAGAGTAGCAGCCATCATCAAGAAGCTGTGCACATGTAATACTGTAGGAGACTTGCTGTCTGACTCCCCAAAGCCTTGTTGTCCTTGGAGCAGCCCATCTGACAACGATATAAGCCAGCCCACCAGAAACAAGCATGTGGCTTCTTTGGCGTTTCCCACAGCTTCAGATAAATGAGTGTCTTGATAGCAATAAGCCAAGGAGTTGACACTGAGCTTTGAAGACCCAGGGCTGTAATTCAGACCCGATGCAGCTGCTCCCCATGTGGAGAGATCCTAACCCCAAACATAGCTCATCATTGGGCGCTGCGTGAAACAGTCTGCTGAATTTTGTTCATGAGAGAACTCGGCGATTCTTCATTCACTTGCAGATAATTTCATCAAACTGTCATGTCCAAACTCCCCTGCCTGTCAGTCTCAGAGCAGCTGTGTTGAGGAAGCCAAATATTTTGACAATGAATGCTGTGAAATATTAATACTAGATATCCAGAAAGGACATGCTCTATAATAATAGATCTCCAAAGAAGAAGAGTCAAGTCATTCTTCAAGGCTCACTCTAAATTAATGCCTTACATTGTGCTCACACATGTTGTGCTTTGAAATGGTGAACTGTCGAGGCATTATTGTTCCAGGCATAAATGCAGAATATTATTAAAAGAAACACAAACCCAGAATGGGCAGAGCTTACAAAATCTATTACATCCATTTCATGTGCCCTTTTAAAGTATTCACATTTGCACTGATTGCTGCTTTTCCAGATGAAAGGGGGCTTATCAAAAGACTGGATTCACACTTCAACGTGTTAAAGAATAACCCACATTTAAAAAGCATCTTTCAAGTTGTTCCATGGAGAACAAAGTACAGTTGATGTGCCTAACTTGGAATGATTATATTAACAGGCGCATGTGCTTTAACAATGTCATCTTGGTGCATTTCAAAGCAACCCACTCGAGCAGATCCCCCAAAGGAATTTTTCAACTCCCTTGTACAGTATTGTCTCAGAGTATTCAAATAGCCTCGGTGACATCCAGAATATTCAGAGCACAAGAATGTGACTTTTGGGTGACATTGAGCTCTGTAACTAACTTACAATCATACCTGGACCTTGCACTGATGGGACTTATTTTCCGTCAGTGCAAGGCCCGGCCGTGGAAACAGCAGCTGCACTGCAGCAATAGTGAGCAGAATGAGACTGATAGCACAAATTGCTCGCAGCCTTGAACGTGTGCCAACAGAGTGCCCAGCCTCTACTAGTTGGTGCATCAGCTGGCATTCCCAGGAAGAATCCAGGCAGAATGAAGGCTGTCTGGAGGTGTGCAAAGGGTGGGCAGCAATTCCACCAATATACTATGTCCCCTTCCCAGACTTGACATGGACCCACTCGGGTTTGTGCCAGTGAAAGGGCTGGTGCAGATCTGAGTAGGCCCATGGCATGGTGGAGTAGGTAAGTAAAAATATATTCAGTCACCCTAACACAATGGGCCCCAGTGTAAAGCTGCACGCAGTTGCCCAGCCCAGGATGGTATTAGGCTGCTACAGCACAATCCTATGCATGTCTATTCATTCAAAGTCCCTTTGTGTTCAGTGAGACTTATTCCCATGATCCTAGACTCATGATTATGGGGTTGGAAATCCCATCATGTGACCTGCAAGTTTCATCCAATAAAGCAAATATATGAAATCTAGCTGTAATTACTTAGGACCGAATCCTGAAGCCAGTGGCCAGTGTTACTGCCAGCTCCGGTGCAGCAAACATGCTGTAAAGTGTGTTTGTGGCACTGCTGAACACTGGTGCTGGGCCTGTGCCCGTGGCACAGAGCCTCGATGCCGAGGAGCGGCTGCCACACCACCAACTCCAGTGAGACTGTCGGCCTGCAAAGCAGCTTTTGCAGCAGGATGAAGGGGGGGGGAAGGTAGGGGAAGGCCGGGGCACGGCAGGGGAGGTTAGAATTGGGCAGGGGAGGAGTGGCCCTGGAAAGGGATGGGACTGGATGTGGCAAATTGCTGCCACATCCTGAATCCCCGTGAACAGTGATGGGATCAGCTAACGACTCAGGGGAACGCTTGGCGGGCAGCCGGAAGGCTGGGCGGGCCTTCCGGGTGATTGAAAGCCTGTCTGTCCAGGTCCGCCGCCTGCCCACCCATCGCACAGGCTGCCCTGGCCTCGGAGGGGGCGCCCGCTTGCCGGGGGGACGGGTGGGGCCCCCCGGGTGCCAGGGCACGCAGTGGTGGGGCGCGCCACCCGGGAGCAGCCCGTGCGGCGGGCAGGCGGGTGGCGGACCCGGGCGGACAGGCTGTCAATCACCCAGAAATCCCGCCCAGCCTTCCTGCTGCCCGCCCAGCATTCCTCCGAGTCGTTAGCTGATCCCATCACTGCCCGTGAACCCCTGGCAAAATAGTCAGTGGAGAGGTCCAGTTGCGGAGTCTGGGGCTTCCCCCAAGGAGATTCCCTTGGCTGCCATGGCTCCCACAGGATGCTGCGGTAGCCATTTTGGTATCGCTGCTCCTTTGGGAGCTGGGCAACTCAGGATTGGGCTGACTGTGATTTCTGTCCAGCTTTTTTTAGAACCAGTGCAATGGGAGAGACTTGTCCCTTAGTGCCGTGGGGAATAGGTGAGCTGCTGAGAGAGTAGCACATGGACTGCACAAATGTTACGGAGATGGACTAGTTTTGGTGCAGTGGGGATAGGCTTACATCTGTATCCATTTAAAAGGATACAATGTACGTGTGCACGCACATCCTTCATTAAACAGGGACACATTTTTAAAAGGCAAATGGGTCTTGAAATTGAAAATTGTGGCTGCAGTCAGAATAAATATCTTTCCACTGATGTTCTCAACTTTCACAAAAAGTACTTAGTGCAGGGAAGTGCTTGCTGAGACTCTAAAGTAGCAGACCCAGAAGTCCCAGAATCACAGAGAAGAGACCCAAGATGCAGCTGCTTCCTTCATTTGCTCTCCCTCTCCTAGGAGAGGGTGAAATACTGTCCTGGGAAGGAACTACGCCAGCTGCACCTCCCATGTTCCAAAATTACCAGAACCGAGTTGGAAGAAAGACCCCACATTGCAGTGAATGGGCCCCAGTGTCACCAGGTGTGCTTTTAAGGCATGTAGCAAACGCACAAGGGGGAAATGTACTCTGCGTGCATTGAGCCAAGTGCAGTGGCTCAAGGCACAGCTCAGTGGAATGGCACGAAAAGGGGGCACCCAGTTAAGGATGCAACAGTAGTTGCACCACCAATTCTGGGAAGAGGAGTCTGCAATGCACACATTCAACTAGATCCTCGTAACTTCTAGGTTTTTAGAAAGAGGAATCCTTACAAGAAGAGGATACATAGCACTGCAAACTGGGGAAGAGGGAAGGGAGAGGGAGAAAGTAGGGCGATCAGGAGGGCTTCCCAGGGGAAATGAGCAGAAGAGCTGGGTGTGTGTGTGTGTGTGTGTGTGTGTGTGTGTGTGTTGCAGTAGCAGAGGGCAGGGAGCGTGACAGGGTCCTGCTGCCCTGGCCTGTTCCCAGCACCACATTCACATGCAAACAAATGTGTCCAAAAGGGTGTCAGGCCACACTAAGGGGACGAAAACATGTTTTTGTATGCAAGAAGGAATGAGGAAGAGCGAAAGGGAACAATATGCAGAAGACCAAGAAGGGCAATCTTATATATTTTATAACCAATATACTATGCATATTTGGACTTTGTACATCATTTCCACTCAGGGTTTGAGTCCCTCGCAATGGAAAGGTTAGAGCGGATAAATAACCTGATAGCAAAACACTGATGAGCAACACTTTCCAACACTTTCCAAGCCCGTCACCTTCACCTGGGTGACGGGCTCTCACAGGGGCACCTGCCTCTGACCCAGACTAAACTTACAATCCTAGGTAATGCTTCTCCAACTGTTTTTATCTTAGCCAAAAGCAGCCTCTGAGCTGCAAGAGAACTCCTTTCTCATCAGCTATTTTCTTGCTCAAAATCCCCCCCCATCTGCTTCTGTGGAGGAAAATATTTGGGTACCTGTAATATTTGGGACTCAGCTTGCAATCCTATTCACACTTTCCTGGGAAACTTGAACAATTTGTGACAGGAATTGCACTGTCAGAGTTAGGCAGGCAGGCAGAGTGAGCAGTTTTTCTTTCATAAGGGTACCTGAGTCAAAAAAACTTGGATGAGACAAGGCTGAAGAATTATGTCCCTGGGCTGTTCCAGTCCTCAAGACTATGGACTCCTGTTTTTCATTTCAAGAAGTTCAGAAGTGTATTGTGTGGGTGACAGTGGCCTTGCAAAAGCCCCAATGCTGGTAAGTTGGCATGGGGTGGATGATGGGCGGAACAGTGTCGTGACCGGGGCAGGAATGGGGTTGTGAGTCCCGGGCAGGAAGGGGGCAGTTTTCATCAGCAATAGCTCGACTACTATCCTATCCTCCTTCCTGGCCTTGATCCTACCTGGATAGTTGGCACAGGTCCAAGTAGATGCATCAGGGCAGTGGAGGCTTACTCGGAAGCAAGGGAGCAAGAACACTTGTTTTCTCTTCCCTTGAGGAGACCACTGTGACTGCCCCCCCAAGGATGCAGAGTGGTCTCCAGTGGTGAGGCTGCATCAGTGGGGGTGGGGAGCGGGGGGTAGATAGGATTGGGCTGTTCGTCACACTGTGGGCACAACCCTAACCAACTTTCCAGTACTGGGGTAAGGGCAATGCAGCTCTGAGGTAAAGGAACAATGCAGCTCTCCTCCCTTCCCTCGAGGAGGCCCCTGTGACTGCCCTCCCCCAACTGCAGGATGCCTCATTGGCACAGCTGTGCCACTGCTGGAAAGTGGGTTAGGGTTGCCCCCTGTGCTCAGTAGATCTTACTTCCACGTAATTGTGCATAAGATTGCAGCTTTGGGCCTCAGTGCTGACAGGATTGTGGAAATTGATAAGGCAGTTACAGGGTCTGAAACACACTGCAGAGGTGATGTCAGAATCCATATCCCTGAGGGAAATTGGAGAGATCATTCTCTCTTTGCCTTGCCAGCTTGCTCTGGGGACGAAAATCAAAGATAGCACTGCTGAAAACTGGTTATCCTCTAACATTATCAGGTTTTACATGGATGTGCAGATCCACCTAATTCAATTGTCACTAAGCAGGCAGCTTTCTTCTGGCATGACATACGACTATGAATATCAATCAGCAAGATTAATTTGCTATATTGCCTTCAGCCCCATCAGAAACGCACTTAAATGGTGATGGAAAGAATGAGTGTTATCAGCGAGATAAATTACAGATTGCAACATAAAAATGCTGTTCAGTGCAAATGTTCACATTATCATCCAGAGGGCAGGACTTCTGTCAGCAAGGCTGTACTGATGTTCGGTTGCACTGCATATGTGGCAGTTTTGTCAGCAGGGCCTGACTGCTTCTATATCCAGCAGTTTTTGAAGCCTGCAACGTGGATAGTGCATCACGTAGTGCTACTCCTAGAAAATTTGAGTCAGGTTCTTGTTTGGATGAATAGAGTACACTAGGCGAACACTTTATTTTCAATTATCTGAACAACGGAAATGCTAAGGGGAGTTGAAGTAAACAGATGAGCTACAGAGTGAGTGGATTCAGAGTGCAATCCTGACCTGGAGTTAGGCTGGCACAGTTAGGCCAGCAAAGTTTGACTGGCACAAGGGATACCGTAAAGTATGTTTGGACATCTCTCGGAGTCAGAGAGGCCAGCACACAGGTGTGCACCACCCTCCCTGACTCCGAGAGTGATCAAACCGCATTTTACGGTGGCCCTGGTGCCAGCCAAACTTTGCTGGCCTAACTGTGCTGGCCTAACTCCAGGTTAGGATTGTGCTGTCAGGCTTGCCATTAATTAAACTTCATGAACAGAGGACTATGGCAAAGGGGTGGGGGCTGCAGCAACATGTGCTTATGTGAAGCCTTGGGAAGGAGCATTATTCATCAGCCAACACGGCAATCTTATTGCTTGTTAGGGTTTGCATTTGAGCATACAACATATTGGCCTTTAATCCCAGCCGTTTGCATTCTAAGCCACACATTCCTCCAAAAAGGCAGGGTGATGGTGGTGGGAAATCAACCTGTCCTGGTTCAAACTCAGCGCTATTGCCAGAAGTAAAAGCGTCAAATCCCACCGCTACTACCATATACATATACAGTGGGCCCTGATTATCTGCCGGGGTTCTGTTCTAGGATCCCACACAGATAAGGAAAACCGCGGATACTCAAATCCGCGGTTTTCCAGCCCCACCTTCAAGCCCTCTGAACCTGACTGGAGGCAATCTGAAGCCTCCAGAAAGACAGAAGTCACCTTTAAATGGGTCCAGGAAGCTTTCCAAGGCCTGTAGAGATCACAGATGGACACGGATGGCCTCTGCAGGCTTCAGAATGCCTCCGGACCCAACTGGAGCTGTGATGAAATCCTTGGATAATGCACACACATCCAGTAGTAATCAGAGGAAGGGTCGCCCTGCAACCAGTGGCTTCACCCAGATCTGCAAATCTCGAAGCAAAATGCAAGCTCTAATGCAGCTATCCCATCGATCTTGACTGTGTTTAGTTAAGTCTCTGCTTTCCATGCATCATTACAAACTTCCACTCCAGGTGAGATGGGTGGAACATGACCACACATAGAGGCTCTCTCAGGTAGCTAAGCCAGAACACACTCAAAGCACAATCCAGAGCATTCAGTGGGCTAGCACAAACTTTGTGGTGCCTACATGATGACACAGCACAACTCCTTTGTGCTGGCCCAGTGTTGTTCTCAAATGTACCATAAAGTGCATTTGTGCCAACTGCAAAGGAGAGTAGGTCAGAGGAGAGTAGCACACACAAACATGCCCTGGCCTTCCTACACCAACAACCGGGCCCAGCAGCACCCAGGCAATACCAGCCAAGGTCAGCTGGTACAGGGATTTGGGGCGGGTGGGAGAGGTGAATGGGGATCAGTCCCGCCTGGGGAGGGTGGTTGTGCCAGGATCCAGCACTTTGGCCAAATCCTAACTCCCATTTGGGTCCGGTCCAGTCAGTCCCGATCCAGGCTGCTTGGATTTATGCCCCAATTTCAGTGGGGCAGATCAAAGTAGCCCCATTCAGGATGCTGCCATGTTACCTGGGGGGAGGAGAATTGATTTATCTTGCCCCAGGTTGCACTGCAGCCAGCCCCAACCCTGGGCTGGGTATGGAGCAGGCCAGTTGGCCTCCCTATTCCAGCTCGGGGTTAGGATTGCGCCCTCAAGCATCTTTGGGCTTGCTTGAGATGTCTTAGATGTTTTATGACCATCTGAACATTCCACCCCTGGAGGCATCCCATCCCACCTGAGCGTCGGACCTGGTCAGGTGCGTTGGATTGCCCAATGGTTTGGCACATGCAAATTCCCCAACTGGTAGGCTGGCTAAGAGCTCTTCTTCTTGCTGGATCAAAGACAAGCAGTTCACAAACAGCCCAATCCTACGTATCGGCTGGCTCAGCCATGCAGCTGTGCCAATGCGGTGCCCGCTGAATCCTACGAGGGAGATTCAGGCTCCTTAGGCCTCTTTGGGGTAAGGGATCTGTGCTTCATTCCCCCTGTGGTCTGATCCTGCAGGGCTTTTCTTATGTCCTTCACACACCAAACTTATGTTCATCAGTACTGGGTGTTGGTGCTGGAAGCAAGGGATGTTGCCAGCCAGTACAGACAGGTTGCTGGCATCAGCAGGGGCTGTCTGTCCAGTAAGCAGTTGGGCACTTGCATGGAACTCTCTTCACTGCCCTCTTCTAGTGCCTAAAGGTGAGACTGGAAATATCTCCTCCCCCTCTCAGTTTGCTGTGGTGTGGCTGCTGATGAGTCCGTCTTGCAAACTGCCTCCGGGCGCAATCCTAAACTGAGGTAGGCCGGCATAAGCTAAACCAGCAAAGTTTGGCCAGCACAAGGGACACCATAAAGTATGTTTGGACCACTCTCGGAGTCATAGAGGCCAGCACACAGACGTGAGCCAACCTCCCTGACTCTGAGAACAGTCCAAAAATGCTTTATGGTGGCCCTTGTGCTGCCCAAACTTTGCTGGCTTAGTTTATGCCACCCTAACTCCGGTTTAGGATTGCGCTCTCTTTGTCTGCCATTGGCCCTGCTTCACCCTCTCCAGTCTAGGCAGTGCCACTCTTCTTCTTGTCCCTTTGGAATGTTTTTGGGATGTTTCAGTAATTTCAAAATCCAGTAATTATTGGGCTGTTTCAATGCTGTGAGTTGATAAGAGTCTGGCAAATCCCAATCATGGAAAAAAAAAAACCCTTATCAGACAGAATTCCTGTGGATTAAAAAAAAATTGGACACTTCCTTTAATTTTATGGAGCCATGGAAAAAGTTCTATGTTTTGATTATGTAGCATATTTATTTGAATGGATGAGCAGTTTTCCATATTTTCTGTAGTTTCTTTTGCCTTGTCCTGATGGCTTTGGAAGAGAGATAGGGAGGGAGGGGGGAATATTAGATGGAAATAATGCTACTGTTTGCTTATTCGCAAAAAGATAAACTCAAGTGTTTAAAAAGCTGAATTGGACACATAATTCTACTCTCTTGGTCTTTCTTTCTTTCTTTCTTTCTTTCTTTCTTTCTTTCTTTCTTTCT
>JAJKFI010000050.1:3832374-3859960 GCA_029204185.1 Lerista edwardsae | reverse complement strand
TTTCTTTCTTTCTTTCTTTCTTTCTTTCTTTCTTTCTTTCTTTCTTTGAAAACTTCAAACACTGTACATTTGAGGAACATTTTCTTCATCTCATGATCATTCTAAGAGTGACACAAAACAGCCTCCCTCTCACAAACAATAGTGATTGCATCAGCATGAGGATCAAATGTCATGATAACAGTTTTAATGATTCTACTCCATGCTCATCAGTCCTTGAATGCATGGGTTCTCTTGCTGACATACTTTTGTACAATTGTACCCTATCTCCTTTTGTCCTATCTCATTTATGATTATCAAGATCCTTTGCTGATAAGACAGCCACTTCCAGGGTGGCTCCCCTGCTTAATAAGACACCCATAAATTAATCAAAGAGGCACAATACTGTATAAGAAATTGACCTGATCGCTTCCTTTATTTTCTATTTAACCACCACTGACCACATGAATGAACTAAGGGCACAATCCAAACTGGCAGTTAGGCTGGTGCATGTGCCTTGTGCCTGCCTAGGAGTGTTGCAAATATGCTGAGCGGTGGGGGGGGGGGAGATGCGGGGAGGGGGGCCCATGGGTGGACCAGCCCAGGGAGGGGGTGGAAACAGGATTGGATCCTAATCCCCCTCCCCGGCCCAGCTGGCCCCAATGTGGGCTGCTGCTGGCACAGATCCAAGTCGGGGAAGACTGCCACTTGCAAGCAAGCCAACTGGCCTGGCTATTCCAGTGCTGGTTATGATTGGGCTGCCCAGCAGTCCAAGAAACTTCTCTAGAACCTCAGTTCTTGTTGCTTCTTACTTAGTCCTTCCTACTCCTTGAGAAGGTCAGTCCAGGCTCAGGTATCTGCCTTCCATCGTCCAAGTGAAGACAGAAGCAGATAATTCATTCGGCGCCTGCAGTTTCTGCATCTTCTTTAACGTTCCTTTTTATGGCTTCATTGTCAAATGGTCCAGCTGTGTTCCTGGCAGGCTTCTTGCTTTTGATGTATTTGAAGTGGTTTTTATTGTTTGCCTTGCCATTTTCAGCCACATGCTCGTCAGATTCTTTTTCACGTCCTTTCTACTTAACTCACATTTATTTATTTATTTATTTATTTATTGCCACAGTTTGTGTTCCTTTTTGTTCTTCTCATTTGGGCTTCCATCTTCGAAAGAAAGCCTTCTTGCTTTTTATCGTTTCCGTGACTCCACTTGCAAGCCAGGCTGGCATCCTTCTGGACCAGGTCGTTCCTTTCCCAATGTGAAGCACCACTAGCCATGTTCCGTTCTTCATGACATCCACCTTGCCTGTCTGCAGTCTTTTAATGTTCTTTGAGCATCCCATTCCTACAAAGACTGGAGGGTCCCTTATAAAGGAAGGATAATGCTGTCCCAGCAGTTCCTATTTCACATGTTCTTTACAAAAAATGTTCTGAATAGAAACCATGTACAAAATTGTATTATTTCCATGCCATTCCTGCCCATACATCCAGAGGCAGATCTAAGGGAGGGCAAAGCTCTAAGTTTTGCAAGAAGACTTACCTTGCAGTGGAACTCACTCCTTTCCTGCACCGTTTTAGCCAATCCTCACAGGGAAAAAGCAACATCTTGGCGTTGCAAGGATTTACATGACAGGGTAAGGCTTCTTGCAACACCTAGAGCTTTGCCCTCCCTGTAGATCCGCCTCTGCATACTTCTACACCAACATGATCCTTTTCCAGGCCCTTTACATCAAACCTTGATTAACTTTCAGTTAATCCCAGAGTCTGTAGTTGTTTGTGGACCAACGATGACTAGTGGGAAATTTGCTTTCTGTGTTCTTTAGCTATTAAGGATAGCACAGCTGGAATCCTCTGTGACATCAGAACAGGATTTGCAAAGTCAGGCTTCTGTCAGCAGGTCTCTGGCATCAGTTAAAGAGGATGGCATACAGGGAAACTGGTGTGTCACAGTGTCCCTGGAAAGGACAGGTGGCCAGTAAATACATTTACTATTGGTCTGTTGACATGAGTTAGAGTGCAATCCTAACCTGGAGTTAGGCTGGTTCAGTTGGCCAGCAAAGTTTGGCAGGCACAACAGATACCGTAACGTATGTTTGGACCACTCTCGGAGTCAGAGGCCAGCACACAGATGTGCGCCATCCTCCCTGACTCAGAGAGTGGTCCAAACATGTTTTATGGTGGCCCTTGTGCCAGCCAAACTTTGCTGGCCTAATTGCGCCAGCCTAACTCCAGGTTAGGATTGCACTCTTAGTGACTTTCTTGCTCCAGAATGGGTGATTTGGATTCCAATCCTGCTGACCTGCTCATCTCTTCTGCTGCATTTACCCCAAGTCACTTAGAACTATTATCTGAAGCAGAACATTCTCCATGAAATCTGTCTTGGCTTGGGGATGAAGGGGCAAGATTCAAATCCTCCCATCCTGTTTCTTATTGCAATGCTCCTATCTGCTCAGTGATTGCCTGCCTACTTGTTCTATGCTCTTATAGTGCCCTTTTACATATAGCCCCAAGCTTATTCATTACAAAACAGCTGGTACAGGTATCCATACAAATTAGCTCCACATGCTAATGTATTGCAGTTCTATTCCCTTTGCCCACAGCTATTCCTGACCATTGTTTTGGGGGAAATGCAAAGGAAAGACTTCCTCTAAGTGCTCTCAGCTGTGCAGTCATGATGCTGCTGCCTGCCAGCTGATTGGTACTTACTCTGCATGGTTTCCTTCTTTATTTATAACAGGACTTCCACACTGCCTTTCTCCCCAGTCAGAACTCACAATTTAGCATGAAACCCTAAAAACAGGGGAAAAATAAACAAAGCAAGACACAGACACCAACAGCCCAATCCTATTCCCCGCCACCAGCTCTGATGAAGCCACACCCAGAAAGGTGCCCACTGCAGTCTATGGCAGGGAGTGACCTGAAGACAAACAGGTGGTAAGTCAAAATGTTTTTTACTTGCCTCCTTGTAAGTCCTGGGGCTGCCTATGGGTCTCCTTGGCTATATGCTACCTATTTTAATGGCATATGTGTGAGGGAAAAGGGGTGGAGAGGTTTCCAAAAGATGGAGTACGTTCTAGCAAGTGCCACTGATGCTGGATCCACCTCACTTCACCTCCATCCCACTCCTGGTTCCCCTCTGCCCTAGAAACAACCCCATTCCTCCCCTTCCCTTCCATTCTGCCCAACACCCACCCCCACTGTCAATTCATCAGTGCCAGCAGACGACAGCCTCTCTGCTGGCTTCGTTGTGCTAACACTGGCAGAACCTCACTTCCATCCAGAGGCTAATGGCCCCTGGGGCATGATATGGCGCCTGCCATGGGTGCTGTTGGGGGAGGTTGGACACAATTGTGTGTTCGCCAATTGCTTCTCCAACTGGGGAAGCAATTGACATGTGTGCGCCCTCTCCCATGGCTTCCCAAGTCGTGAAGCCAAGAGGGCACCTGGGCATCTATAGCCACAGCTTGGGTGAAATTGCCCCAGCCCCAGCAGCAGGACCCCCGTGCCCCCTTGGCTGTGCCGGCAGGAGCTTCCATGCGCAAAACACAAAACAAAACAGTCCTGCTGCTGCGCTCCAGGTGAATTTGCCATCTAGGTGAACATCCATGTTCGAAGGGTCCTTCTGCTGTGGCCTGGGTGAATTCACCTGAGCCGCAGCAGCAGGACCCCAGTGCCCCCTTGGCTTCCCAAGTTGGGAAGTCAGGGGGATGCATCATGACATCACATGTGACGTCATGATGGCACACAGTGTGCCCGAGGCCACATAAATGCCCCAGTACGCCTCCGCTTCTTTTTACTTTCAGCGGTGCATAGGATCAGGCTGCAAGTTCAACAGACTATACTATATTGGTTAAATCAACAAATACCTGGCAAAATAAAAATATGGGGGCCATATGAAAATCCTCTAGCTGGACTTTCAATAAATTAGGTGTCACCATGGGAAAAAGTCCACCATCATGTCACCACCAGTACTTCATCCACAAATGATGGCACAGGCAGGAGAGCCTCTCTAGATGATCTTGGGAGATGGGTTGGCAAACTGTAGATGTTAGGAGAATTGTCTGTGGGCAACTTTCTTGCAGAGCATTTCTAGATCTGTTTGCAAATCAGTGGCCAACTTGCGAGTTCTATAGAATTGGGCTCTAAAGTTCTTATTTTAAGCATTCCCAACCTAGTAATGTCATTATCATTTCCATTTTACAACTGCAGGTCAACTGTAACTGAAGATTCATAGATCCTGCCCCAAGACCACCTACTTGGACCTCCCAAGGCTAACATTTGTCCAATTCTAATCACACTGGCACTCTAGTCCAATGACAATCATAGAGTTGAGAAATGCAAATCCCTTGTAATCTCCAGGTATAGTCATAAATAAAGATGCTTTTAGTTTTTAGACGCATTTAATCTTTAATTATAATGAGGTTAGGAAATAAGTTTGTAAGAGTCAATTTCTTGTGAAAGTATTTATTGAAATAGTAAACAACCACAAAGAATCAAGGAGGGCTTCCAAATTCATGTGCCACCCATGAAGGTACATCAGCATTGGAAGTTGCCAAGCACACATTTTCTTACTGTCAGCAACTTGAGAAAGTTATGGTGAGACAGCTATGCTGATCTCTTTCTTCTGCTGTCACCACATACAAGTTATACCAGGCAATGGTATGAGACAGCTTCTCCCAAACGGTGGGTTGGACCCACCAGTGGGTCACAAGCCAATTTCAGGTGGGTCGCAAAGCATCTAAAACAGCCATATTCAAAATATGGGAAGATGAGATGTTGGAAGGGGGAGGGCTGTGTGGTTGTTTTGCTTGTGTCAAGGTTGTAAATAGGTTTTTTTTCCTTTCTGATTCTCTTGGCAATTGGAAAATGCCTGAGAAATAACCCAACTTATTGCTACATTCTTAGGAAGTCAGCAGGGTCTGGTATCACAATGAAGGCACTTCTGGCCATGACATCGCTTCTGGTGGGTCCCGGACAGACTGTCATTCTAAAAAGAGAGGCCCAGTGCTCAAACAAACAAACAAACATGAGGGGCCCAGTATAGAACCACTGGTATAAGGTTTTCTCTTAGACCTCTTTCCAAATACCCCAAATCCCCTTCTTCCATTATTGTTCCTATACCAGTTGGGGTTCATGTAAAAATGCACAAAGTGCACAGAGACTTTCTCTGTTGGTGCCAGGATGACTATAGCCAGCCTTTCTTGGTGTCTGAGTCAGCCACCCTTCCAGGTGGAGCTTCAAATACCTGGTTGGGGAATCAGAACTAATAGAAGCAAAAGCTATGTTCAGGTGCTCTGGACTCAAGTGCAGCTGAACTAACCTGGCTGGATTGATGCTGAATGGGAGCATGCAACAATCCTCACCCCCGCTGCATTCCATAGCCCCAACCCTCCATCACATTTATGGCAGATGTCTACAAGTCTCACCAATCATACAGAGGCTCTCTCCCCAAGTACAATGCTTGTCAATGCAGATAAAAGCTGTATGTGTTGGATGCTCATTCTGCTGTCCCAACCATAGAGAGGGAATCTCTCTACATAATAGCTTGTGCGGCTCTAATGTTATTAGCATAATAAATTTGTATATGTGTATCTAGTGACAGATAACTACACAAATGATTGACTGTCATAGTCAGAGAGGCCAGTACACAGACGTGAGCCATCCTCCCTGACTCCGAGAGTGGTCCAAATATGCTTTACAGTGGCCCTGGTGCCAGCCAAACTTTGCTGGCCTAACTATGCCGGCCTAGCTCCAGGTTATAATTGCGCCCTTAATTGTCTTACGAAAGAATAAAACCAAAACCAAGAAGGTCTGGGCTGGTCTCTGATTAGGAGTTCTAAATGCCAAGCATCCTTACCAGGCTTTTCTCTTTCCACACCCTGGATTGGCAAAGAAAGAGGGGGACAGAGCAGAAGAAAAAGCCGGGAGAAGGAAAATGGCAACTAGAAGAAATGGGCTAGTCCAGTGTTTCTCAAACTGTGGCTTGGGAACTGATGTCAGGTGGGTCGCAGAAAGCTGGAGCAGCCATCTTGAAGCAGCAGACTTACTTGTGCTATAATCCTTTTGTGAGTGTTAACAGTTTGAATGTTCAAGTGAGGGTTTTTACAATTTTGTTTTCAGTTCAGTGCTTTTACATAATATTTTGCCCCAATCTTGCTTTCTGTCAGGGATCTTTCATGGTTGTGCAATTATTGCAGTCCAAGAATGCCAGTTTGCATTCCAGGAGTGTCATTTAATTACATCACAATGATGTCACTTCCAGCTGTGACATAACTTCCAGGTTAAAGACATCACTTCTGGTGGGTCCTGACATGTGCCATTCTGAAAAGTGGGTCCCAAGCTAAAATCCCAGTGTGTGACCTGAGGCAGCCACCTCACTTGACCTGATAGATGTACCAGCCCTGAAACAGACATCGTGTTCATCTCTGCAACAGGCTTGCAAACTCTGGCCTGCTCACCAAATCTCTTTGTTCTGTCAGATTTGCTTTCATTTTGGAATCTTGGATGTGCTTCTCTTCCCACGCTTCCTAAAACAAAAGGACGGCAGACTGGGACACTGCTGGAGCCTTATTTGGCACAAATGTGCTACCCTGGAGTGCTTCACTATGTGGGATGCTGCTTCAGGCTTTTTGTTCTATAGTGTTAGGAAGTGCACTCTGGATCCTTTTTGACTGCCTGGAAGGAAATCCTTCTCCTCTGCATCCACTTATGATTTACCTCCTCCACAAATTCCAGGCTAGAGCTGAAACCATGGAGATGATCCTATGCCATATTGTTTACCATGCCGATATCAGAGATAACATATTATCTAAATACATTACAGGGGTCTTATTGGTACATCCGTATTGGAAAGCTGTGGCCCTTTCTTTCCCAGGACAGAATAAAGGAAATCTTTACTTGAGCGCAATCCAAATCCTGAGATGGAATAGGCCGGCCAATAGGCAGGCCAAACGCCCCTGGACAAGAGGAATACATTCCCCTTCCCCTGGGCAATGTGCAGCAGCCTGAATGGGGATACCCCACCTTATGTGTGCACCTTTGCTCTACCTTGTTGGGTGTCTTGCTTTGTTTTTGTTAAGGAAGACCAACCTCTGCCCGCCATATACTGTTTTGTTCCTAGTTGGCTTGTTAACTTAGGCTATATGTAAGTTTATTGCTTTATGCCTGAAAATGTGAGGGTGGTAGTTCTATTTCAAGTGCTTAGGAGAGTGCCAATGGAAATGTTTGTTTGACTTCCTGGCAATCAGACTCTTGCAGTGGCTCTACCTATGACCTGTAGGAAAGGTAGACAAACAAGAGCGGGATATCCCCAGGGCAAAGTCAATTTGCCCTGAGCTACAGATTCAAGAGCTTATCCCTGGGTTTGCCCAGGACATGAACTCTGCTCGCCCCTCCCCTTCCTCAAATGGCAACAATGCTCTTTCTCATCCACCCTACCGGATTCGTTGCTTGGAACGGTGCATCTGTAGCTGACTGCAGAACCATCTTAAACTTCTGCTTTCTTTTTGCCCCAGTGTGTCACTTGACTGCTTTCAGCTCCCCATTGATATGTTATACCAGCAACTTACAATGCTGTTCCTTCTCAACGCACACTGGCCTCTGCGGTCCTGTTTATGGTCTTCACCTCTTCTGATGTCACTTACAGCTTCTAAAGGCTTGATCCTATCAGGCTCAGCATGGGTGGTATGAGTGAACCGCCTGCACTGTGTTGCAACGTGGGTGGCAAGATCTTAAGGCAGGGCCGTATTAACCCATGGGCGGGCCCCTAGGCTTTCAGGTATTTTGGGCTACCTCTGAAATTCTTCAGGAAAAGGAGAGCATGCTCCTAGCCCTTGCCGCTGTCCCCTGTTACTGCTCCTCTCCTTGCATGTGTCCCTCTGCTCCTCCCCCATTTTCTCCTGACTTCCAAGCGGGTGGTCCAGCTGGCACTGTAGGGAGCCATGACTGAACAGGGAGGAAGGTAGAGTGTATCAGTGTTACGCTGCCTGCCTCGGGGAGCTGGGTTGGTGGGTGTCCAAGTGCACAGGCGCCACTCAACCAGTGATGTCATGCAGGGGGGAACGCGGGGGAACTCAGTTCCACTAGTTAAAATTAGGGTTGACTCCGCCCACTTCACTCTCCCTCCTCCCCCCTCCCAATTCCTCTGCAAAGAGCTTTTCTTCTTGGTTGGCCGGCACTCAGAGGGTTAAAGGGAGCGGCACCGGATTCCTAGGGGGGCGAAGGCAGTGATGTCATTCAGGGGGAACGGACCAGAATGGGCGTTCCAGATCCTAACGGGCTCCGTGGCTGGTTCCGGGTTCCCAACAAGTGCCAATCAAAAGTGAGTTCCTGTTCCTAAATCATTTGAATGACACCACTGCACTCAACTCCAGCACACTGGGCCCTTTGATGTCTACTCCACTCACCCCCACAACTCGAGCCGGGCCACTTGCTTGCCAACTGACCCTGGGTGCTGCGGGCTGGGCCAGGCACTCGTGGGAGCTCCGCATGCTTGCAGCCGTCTGCCATGAGGAACAGGGATCAGCTCAGGCCTTGTGCTCCAATATCAGGGTGGGTCAGGGCACAGGTAACAGTGGGCCCTAGTCCCTGTGGGGCCCCTAGACTTCAGCTGAGTCAGCCTAATGGAAATACAGTCCTGTCTTAAAGTCTTAAAATCGAGATTCTAGAAAAGATCAAATCTTTTTTTTTTTTGCAGCACAGCCATTAAAATAGCAGAAACACTGCCACTGCAGCTGAACAGAATATCTGTCATCGTTCTTGCTGATACCCTATTTCCCTACTTTTGAGGGATCTGTTTTGATGACTGGATTTTGACAAATGCCACTGTTTCCCAGAGGTCTTTATGCCCCGGAATTAGTGGGTTAATGGCTGCACAAATTATACTCCTGTCAGTATAGCAAACAGTCTGCTTATTAGTAAGCATTGTGGCAGCCCAGCAATTCTCAATGCAGAGAGTTAGGGTCTAATTATGCAGTATTCGATCATGTGCTTTACAGTGACCTAAATTCCTGCATTAAATAGTCACATACATTATTTTCATTATGTCCATGAGACGGTTGGCTTGGGAAGTCTTGCTTATAGATTCAGCTGTTTGGAATTGTGTAGCAGTCATATTATAATGCAGCGAGGATGGCAAATCAATGGCAAATCAGAGAACAGTTTTTTCCCCATGAAAAACGATAACATATTCATTAAAAACTTCAGGTTGTTACAAACAATTATTCTAATATACAATCCTATCCCCTCCTATTTGCTCTGATGCACCCGTATCATGGAGGCCACTCTGCATCCTATGGCAAGGGAGTGATTGGAGGTCTCCTTGAGGTAATGGGACTTTGGGCACAATCCTAAGAGTCCCCAAATGGACGCCAGTATCCTATGGGGCCAGGAAAGCAGACACAAGTTTCCTTGGGGTAAGGAAACATCAGTCCCCTTACCTGATATTGACTTATTGCGGCCCCAATGAGTCTACTCAGATCTGTGGCTGTGTTTGAGCAGGCAGAGCTGAGGATGCCTGTGTGGGGTTTCCTGGCTCAGGAGGGGGCACCAGAATCCACCCTTTCTGGCTTGATCCACCCCCCCCCTCTAGCCCGGCCTCCCATCTCCTGCTCTCCCTAATCCAACCAGTAATTCCTCCTGACATCCCACTCCCTGCCCACAGCATGCCCCTTGTGCTGATGTGACAGTGCCCACCTGGCAGCCGTGGCAACAGTCCTCCAATGCTGCCATGGCTAAGAATAACCTGCAAGTGGCACGCTGCACATGGTGCCGTTTACAACAGTGGCTGTCTGTCTGACTGTCATGGGGCAGGCTGTAGGATTGGGCCAAAAAACAATGGAAAGCATAATTTCCTTCACCTGAGAATCCCACACCATTATACACTAACCTGCAGGGATGACCAGTCTACTTTTCAAGCACTTTAGACTTCAAGCCTTTTAAACGTCTCTGAAGCTGGGACGAGGGCCAAGCCTTTCGCTGTAATGTGATAGGGACGCCACCTTCATGTTCTGATTGGCGCTAAATGTTAGCAGACTCCAGGGCACGAAGCAGGATGGGCAAACTTCCTAGTTCCTTCCTTCCCTGCATCTACTGTTATTATACCACTGTACTGTAGGTGACCCAGGCATGGCTTGACCTTTATGAGTAAAGTTCCATTTGTCCGGACACAAAGCCAGATTCTGTTTCTTGTGTCCGTCATTGGAAGTCTGTCTTTGTTTCCTGCTTCTGCTGGTGGTTTTTGGAATAATCCATTGAAAGTTCGGGCTTCCAACTACTGGTGTGGTATTTACTGTGCTCAGTAGGCCACAGAGAGAGCATTTGTGAAGGGCACAGCTCAGCAGTGGAGCGCATGCTGGCTTCATTCAGACTGGCGCATTTCCACTTGGATGATCCCCTATGGAAGAGCTGGTGACAACCTCACTGTCTGACATCCTCTCAATCAGGCTAGACAATCCAGGGCTAAAGTGGTTATTGACTGGATGGCAATCCTGTCTGTCTGTCTGTCTGTCTGTCTGTCTGTCTGTCTGTCTGTCTCTCTCTCTCTCTCTCTCTCTCTCTCTCTCTCTCTCTCTCTGGTACATACGCTAAAATGGCTTTTTGGACACTGTTACCAATCAGCGTAATGGAAAGCAAATTGAAAGTCGCGACCACGCAATGCTCCGCTTGTCATTGGGATGCCTGGGTTGCTTTTTGCTTCACTACTCTGGGCATAGCATCGGCTCGTTGTTTATCATCCAGCCTCTGTGCTGTTTGACATGTGCAAGTGAGCCAAAATATTTTATGCCTTGTTGGCAAATTCGTAGCTACTGGATTGTATAGAAATAAATTCAAGTGAGTTGCACCTCCACTCTGGCACAGAAGTTTCATAATATGCCTCAAAAGCGTAACGCTGGCTGATGATGAAGCTACAATTTTCGGGGATGTGACAAGAGTGTCCGAATCTCACACACAGAATTATATCCCTAATGGATGCTCTTTTGAAGTGTGTATCAATCTGGGCACTTTTTCCTCCTCTGCCTCATGATTCATGTTGCTTTCATTCTTCAACATCCCTTCTGCAGAGAGTCTGCATCCACCCCAGGTCTTACAAATCACACTTAAAATTTCACACTGTAAAAATGCCACCTGAATGTACACAGATATGGTGGAAACCTTTTTTTTTTACCTTTTCATATATGTATTAAAATAAAACATGGGGCTGGCAGGAAGGCAGAGCAATAGTAGCAAGGGATGCTGCCAGGATAAGGCAATAACGGAGATCAAGCAAACTATAGAGGACTGCAGCATCAAGTATGCATGGTGTGTGAACAGCGGCGGCATTCAGCCAGTACGCTGGGCAGGACTTACCTTTGACTGGCAGTCCGCCCGTTGTGTCACGCCGCATTCCGCCGCTTTCCCGCCCGCCCCGCTGTGTGTGAACATACAAATGCACTAACACAAATGTTAGAGCAGTGGTTCTCAAATGTTTTAGAGCAGGACCCACTTTTTAGAGTGGCACTCATGTTGGGACTCACAGGAAATGATGTCATTAACTTGGAAGTGATGTCAAAGCCAAAATCAAGCAGGAAGTGACATCATTGCTACATAATCAAATGACACTCCTGGAATGCGAACTGGCACTCTTGGACTGCAGCAGTTGCACAACCATGAAGCATCCCTGTCAAAAAAGCAAGCTAAGGACAAAATGTTATGTAAAAGCACTAAACTAAAAACAACTTTAATTAAAAAAAACTCACTTGAAAATTCAAACTGGTAACACTGACAAAAGGAGTACAGCAAGAGTAAGGTCTGCAGCTTCCGAGATGGTGGCTCCCAGCTTTCCGTGACCCACTGGACATCAGGTTGCGACCTACCAAATGGGTCCCAACCCACAGTTTGAAAAACACTGTTAGAGGTTAGAAGATACATATAAATGCCAGTTTCCATGCCCAGGTTGATTTTGTAATTTGAGAAATTTAATATTGGTATTCCTCTACTTGCTTATATGGTAATGTGAATAATGCCATTGAGGTAGCTGTAAGCAACTCAAGAGCACAAAAATAAACTGCTAGTGTAGGTAGGCTTGTATAGAGGTTTAACAAGTTGGTACAGTCTTCTCTATATGAACTGCCCTTTACGATAGTGGAACACAGTTCTGTTCTAAACAGCAATATGGTGGCCATTTTGGGTTTGCTGCCACAAACCTTGACGGTGCTGGTGGCCTGCCGTCACTGCCAGCTACCTCTGGCAATGAAGGTAAGCCGGTGGCAGGGGTGAGGAACAGCTGAGTGTGGATGGGATGGGATGGGAGGGGGATGGGAGGGGAAGGGGAGGAATGGGGGAGTTTGAGGGCTGGGTGGATGAGAGATGGACTGGAAGAGGGAGGGGGTGGATCTTAGCGACATCAAATCTTGTCCCCTTCCCAATCTCTTACTCTCCATGGACAGGCCAGTAAAAGACCTGGTGTAGCTCTAAGGACGCCCACTGAAGCAGCAGAGGCTTGCCTTGGAGTAAAGGAATGAGAGTTCCATTACCTCTGGGAGACCTCTGCGACTATCTCCCCACCCCACCCCACCCCACCCCCACAGGATACAGTACATGCTCCATTGGCCTGGCTGTATCAGTGGGCAGGGATTTAGTTAGGATTGGGCCCCTAGTCGGTGCAACAATACCAGTGTTGGATTTGTGATTTCCAGGAGCTCTGCTCTCCTGCAGGACGTCAAAGCTAACACCTGAGTTAACGCCTCATTTTATTTTATTTACTTAGGGCTCATAGTGTTTATAGCTGCAGTTTTGCAGTGTTCTGTCCTTTTTTGATTGCAGGACACAGAAGCCTGATAAGGACATTTGTCGGTATGCCTTGACTGAGGCACGAGCTACAGATAGTAAACAAAGGTGAGTGTTCCTGTAAGGATTTTGTAAGGGCAGGTTAACTATGAAGTGTTTCACTTTTCCCCCAGATATTTGTTTGCCTTCCTTCCCAAAGGTAAATCTTGTTAAGAAGGATATTATATAATTTTCTGCTCTGGCTGAATTCCAAAATAATGTTCATAACTCTACTGAAATTCCAGAACAGAATTCCTTACACTGGAGGGTTTAACTAAAGTTACATTCCTAACTTAGCAGGATTATGTAACATTACGTTCTTCAGTTCAGCAGTCAATGTACTGTTTTATACTGACCAAACTGTTCTGTTATTGCAGACACAGTTTGAAAATAATACAGTATGTTCATTTGAAATTTAAAATAGTGCTCTTTGAATACCTCAGCAAGTGCTCAACAAGTGCTCTTGGAATACCTGAGCAGTCCTCAGGCCGGGCCTTAAGCCAATGTGTCCAATGTAATCACATTGGGCCCCACACTTTGGGGGCCCCCACACCAAGCATATCACCTGCTGCTCAGCCGGGATCTCTATGAACTGTAAGTCAGTGGGGCGAGCAGAGCAGCTTTACCTGGGGCTCTCCCACCTGTCCCTGCCACCAAATGGCCCAAAATGCTCCTCCTGGAAGCAGCTGGCAGGGAAGTCATCATGTCACCACCAGATATTTCCAGGTGCCGTAGTTTGCATACAGCACCACAAGCAGTGGTGTCAGCCTACCGGTTCGCTGGGCGGAGTTTTTTCGCTCGCTGGGAGGGTTTCCATGGTGATCGGCAGCGTGCTCGCTGCCTCCCGTTGCGTAATGGCGAACGCCCGCCCGCTGCAGCACTCCGCCCAGCGAACCGGTAGGCTGACACCACTGACCACAAGTGCTCTTCTTGGTGAGTGGGGCCCCCCTCAAGGAGGGTAAGGGGCCCCACAGGAATGCCTGACATTGGGCCCCAGCACTCCTGGAGCCAGCCCTGGCAGTCCCTTTCTAAGGCCTGCGGTGCATGGAAATAAATCCATAGCAATAAATATGTAGGGGCGCATCACGCGCCACATCTTGTTAGGTGTTACATCCACAATGTTTTAAGCATACATGCCAAACTATAAAGAGTGTGACAAATATGCATTTCCAAATCCGTGTCTCATACGGGTCCATCTGTCAGGAAGTCGTGAGCAGCTGCACCTCCTGTGGAGTGCATGCTTGCTGGTAATCTTGCAATTGCCTTTCCATCATGTGCGAAGGGGCTTATTAACCTCCAGCTGGCTGGTTTAAGAGAAACCTTACTTTTGGGAACGTTCTGTGAGCAGGCGCACCTTGCTTGCATAGCGCATTTGAACCTGTAAACAACAGCCGTATCCAAAAAGCTTCCAGACTTGGAGTAGACAGAGTGACACAAAAGAAGGGTTTCTCACCCTAGCTTCCCCCACCAATTCCCTGGACAGGTCCAACTTATTTAATACAGTGATTTTTGATCCACGGATTAGACCAGTGCACGGATGGCCAGTGCAAATGAGAAGAACCATGCTGGTCCCTGGAGAAGGAGGGGGAAAAAAAGCATCCCTTTAAAATTGTGGTTCAAAAACTGCTTTTCTCACAGAGAGCAGGTGAGAAGGCAGTCTAATGCAAACGACCCCCACCTTTCACCTGGCTTGCTGAAGAATGGAATGTGGAAGTATTTAAATGCTTTTGCATTCTATTGTTCAGCAAAGTGACAGGGGTGTGTGTCATTTGCATTTTTAATTGTCAAAGACTGCCTTCCTGTCTTATCTATACTACTTTCTTTGAGAAAAGCAGTTTGAACCACAGTTTAAAAGTTACACTATTTCAACGTTATTTTTTTTAACTGCTTTTATTTAAAACTTTTTTTGGTATCAGCAGGGATTCCCTGAACAAAACTTCAGTGGACACCACGTGTGTGTGTGTGTAGGCATATCTATATATAGGCATCTCTCTCTCTCGCTCTCTCTCTCTCTCTCTCTCTCTCTCTCTCTCTAAGGCAGAGTTTTTTAAAACTGAATAAACTATCACATTGAATTCATTTTCTCAGGTTGAGAGGGAAAGATTTCCTGGTGAACATGCCATAAAGCATGTCTGTGTCGGCACTATGGTGCTCCGCCGGCGCAAGCGTCAGCATTAGCACTCGGGTGCTGGCGCAACCATCAGCAGTGCCAGCCGTGTGCCAATCAAGCGCCAGCATTGCTCGGTTGGCTCAGTGCCTCTGCAAGGGCATTTCAGAGGCATTCTGATGCGTAACTGGGCGGCACCATGGGTGGAGATGGCGGTTATGATGTGATTGTGACATAGGATGGCCATAGTGACATATCCTAATGCCGGTTCCTGGCCATGGTAGCCCCAATTTGGGCTGCTCCCATGCACGTGCCTCTGTGCCTGCTGTTTTGCCAGCACAGATCCGAGCAGGCCCATAGGGGTGACGGGGGCTTATGCGGGTGCAAGGGGAAAACATCCCCTTGTCCTGCATGTTGCTGCTGCTGCTTCTGAATGGGCCTTGGGATATGGCGCTGCTCAGTGATGTCATTCAGGGGGAACGGACCAGAACGGGCGTTCCGGATCCTAATGGGCTCCGTGGCTGGTTCCGGGTTCCTGACAAGTGCCAATCAAAAGTGAGTTCCTGTTCCTAAATCATTTGAATGACACCACTGGCCCTGCTATGTCGGCCTTACTAGGCCGGCATAAGGTAGGATTGTGCTCTCTCTCTCTCTCTCTCTCTCTCTCTCTCTCTCTCTCACACACACACACACACACACACACACACACACACACACACACACAGAGAGAGAGAGAGAGAGAGAGAGAGAGAGAGAGAGAGAGAGAACAACTTGGGGCAAATGATTCCAGGGAAAAGTCTGCAGGATGTTTGTGGACTGATTCAGTCTGGGATAGTGCTCACTTTTGCATCTACAGGCAATCTCAAGATGGCTTGCGTGGGCATTGCCGATTTGCCCTGACATGTTCATTACCTCATTCCCTGCAGGAAGCTGACCGCCCACACAGCAATGGTAGTGCTGCTTCATCTTTCCTGAGCCATTTACCGGACTCAGCTAACTTGGAAGTAACCCCTTCCAAACTAAGGCTCCTCCAAGAAGCTTTGCCTTATTTCAGTGTGTGACCTGCCTGAGTGATTATGCACAGCTCTGAGTGAGATATGCCCCCCCCTTTAATGAAACATTCCCCAGCACTGATTGATCATCTTCAGTGCAGAGCAGGGCATGTTATTAGAGGGGCAAGCATCATTCTAACTGTGGGTGTCTCCAATTGTGCGGCTCTTTTCAGGGGCCCAGTGTATGTAAGGAAAAAGCGGTTTGGTTTAACAGGCTTAGAGCGGAACTGCGCAGCTGGCACCACTGGCAATGTATAAAACTGCTGTCACTTCATTTACTTAAGAATAGAAAAGCACTGCCCTAAAGGTACACTTTGAAGTGCAGAAGCTGTGAGCCTCCCTCCTGCCCCATTTTTATTTTATTTTTTGTTCATGTTGCCTTGTATACTTTGCCACACAGGGAAATTTCATCCCCATGACATTTAGCTATACACCAGGAAATCTTTCCCCCACAACCTGAGAAAATGAATTCAATGTGATAGTTTATTCAGAGTTTTAAAAAACTCTGCCTTAGAGAGAGACTTAGACTCTCAACTTCACTCCAGTGTCCATACTGGCAACTACCTTTGGCACCCAGTCTGCTATATATCCTTAAGCACACTCACAGCACAATCCTATATCCCCCTTAGTGCCGGCGCTGCGCTCTTGCGCCGGCTGAATGCTGTCGCAAACATAAGAACATAAGAGCCCCGCTGGATCAGGCCAAAGGCCCATCTAGTCCAGCTTCCTGCATCTCACAGCGGCCCCACCAGGTGCCCCAGGGAGGCATGAGACAACAAGATGCTTAGATCAGTGGTGTCATCCTACCGGTACGCTGGGCGGGACTTCCGGGTGATCGGCAGCCCGCCCGTTGCATACTGCAGCGTTATGCTGTTTGCTTAATGTACGCAAGCAGTGTAACTGGTTACGCAAACGGCGTAACGCTGCAGTACGCGACGGGCGGGCTGCCAATCACCCGGATGTCCCACCCAGCGTACCGGTAGGATGACACCACTGGCTTGGATCCTGTTGCCATGCCCTTGCACCCAGTACTCTGAAGTAGCCTACTACTAATGTAAGGAGGTTACAACCCATCATTGCCTTTCAATATCCTGGTGCAGTTTGGTGAAAAATGCTTACTATTTACTGTACTCTGAGAACTGCATAGCCCCCTCACAGTTCTGGCCTAGGCGCCTTTAAAAGGGGACTATACCGATTTCTGGAGGAAAGGTCCATCGCAGGCTACAGGCCATGATGCGTTGTGCAACCTCCATACTTTAGAAGTTAGCTACCTCAGAATGCCAGATGCAGGGGAGTGGCAACAAGATGCAGGTATCTAGTTGTCTTGTGTGCTCCCTGAGGCATGTGGAGGGCCACTGTGAGATACAGGAAGCTGGGCTAGATGACCTTTGGCCTGATCAAATGGGGCTCTTCTTACGTTCTTATGTGAGATTGCAGGAATTATTGGAGAAATGGAACTATGAACCAGTTTCTCTGCTGTGAAATATAACCTTTTCCACCTTTCAGGGCAGAAAGGACCCTGCTGAAGGAGAAATATGAACAACACTGAAAGGCTTTATGTAGTGTTGCATGCAGTAGCCTGCCAGTAAACTAAGAGAGAGAGAGAGAGAGATACTGGCACCCTGTGCTTACATAAAGTAGCCCCCACAACACCACTGGAGAAGAGAACAATTTACCATTCTACTGTGTACGAGCATAGACCTGGTGCTGGCCTGTTATGCCCACATGCTCCTGTGTGCCTCCCATGGGGAATACCAAAAGAATCCAGCCAAGCACAGTGCATTTCAATTGTACATATCTCAAACTGCAAAGTCTCCAAGAATGGAAAAAACGTGGAAGCATCAACCTGGAAAAATACAGTACAAATCATGGTGCAATCTCAGTATGCTTCTCTGTCGTCTCAGCTCCCAGCCACCTGTACTGATGGTGCTGTAGGGGAATGGAAAGACACTGCCTTAAATAGCATTTCTTAAAGAAAGCCCTGACCTACTGTGCAGAGTCCCTGAACAGCAGGGATCCCTGAATGGCCTTCTGGCCATGAACAGCTTAGCTAAAATAATGGCACATTATGTATAGCTTGATTAAGTCAGCTTTCAGCCATATACTGTATATACTCATGTATAAGTCTCAACATTTATGCTGGAAAATTGACCCTGAAAGCATGGATCAACTTATACATGGGTCAATACAGTTAATAAAGCTTTTAACAGCAGCTTGGGTAGCGACTGGGATAAGAAGCAGAAAGCTGGGGGGGGGGTTTAGAAAAAAAAACCAGAGCAATTTTACTTACCAGTAATTGTTCTCAGGCACCAACAGACAGCAAGCAAAAAAACCAGTAGCCATTTTCCTTCTTCTCCAAACAGGCAGAGAGGTGAAGGTGCTTTTGGGAATTGTAATTATTATGAAGGCTGCTGCTATGGAGGTGCTGTGCTGTATTCCTCACAAAACCTACAACTCCAATAAGCACCTTCATCTCTCTCCCCTCTTGTTTGAAGAATAGCTCAATTTCTGTGCTGCCTCAGAAGAATGTGAAATAGCTCCTTTTTTGGTTGGATTTCTGTTGCTGCCTCAGAACAATTACTGGTAAGTCATTTTCAAAGAATTTCATTCCCGCCCCCTAAGTTTCACTCTTGACTTATGCATGTGTCATAGCAAATTCTATATTTTTGGCTTAGAAACTGCCCTTGACCTATCCATGAGATCGACTTATACTTGAGTATATATGGTACTTACTCCTGATCTGATTGGGTAAGTCATTGGCTGTGACATGCGATGCCTATGTTGCAAAGTCTTCGCGTTCATTCAGCAGGAATGCTGATCGATGTCCTATTGTAAGGTATGAGATATTAGAGATACTGTCGTATCAGCTACACATCAAATTGTATGTTTTCCTGTTCTCATGTGGGCTGGCTCTTTTATTCTATCTATGGAATAATTCAATGGGAAAATTTACACAATGGCTTTTCCTACTTTTTTTCCCATTTAGGTAGATTTTGCAGGAATACAAGCAGAATCAGGAGGTAAAGCTCTTTCTGGACTGTAGCATACCTGGATGCTCCCCTGAAATACAGATGAAATCTCGTAAGTTACAGATTTCAACCTCTGATTTTCATCCTGCACTTAGACATTTCACTAGGACATGTGCACAAGAATTTACCAAGGACCATAATCTTCATTCTGGGAAAAACCTAGATCCACAGATGGCAGTCTGGTGGAGGCATGCCGTAACATTGAGACACCATTGACAAAATGGAGTCAGTTTGATGTCTGGGCATTATTGTGAATCTATTGGATCCTACTGGGAAGTCAGTGGGGACGCAATCCTGAACTGAGTTAGGCCGGCATAAGCTAAGCCAGCAAAGTTTGGCCAGCACAAGGGTCACCGTAGAGTATGTTTGGACAACTCTCGGAGTCAGAGAGGCCAGCACACAGATGTGCATCATCCTCCCTGACTCCAAGAATAGTACAAATGCACTTTACAGTGGCCCTTGTGCTGGCCAAATTTTGCTGGCCTAACTGTGCCAGCCTAATTCCAGGTTAGGATTGCGCTCAAAGTCTGAGTATAAACACAGTGTCTGTTTCAGGTTGGCAGCTTTGCTGGCCCAGACGGCCTCACAGCCTGTTTGCAATAAAAAGGTGAAAGCCTGTCTCCCAGTCAAACACAAAGAAAGCATGTCAGCATTTCTGACAGGTGACCTGCAACTAACCTAGTATAGTGAATGGGCCACTCTTGGGATCACCCACTTAACAGAACAAGCTATTTTGGGCTTGAAATTCTTAGATAAAAGACCTGAAATGAAACACCAGGTCATTCTCCCAGGTTGTGGTCTCATGTTTTTTAGCAAAATCTGACAATAATTTTCTTGCAGCAACATGTATAAAGCACCACATGGCTTGATCCTGCATTTACTCTCTGTATACTCTTTTATATTTTCTTACTTTATAAGAAAGTTGTTCTTTCTTTTGTTCATATTTGCCACTTGAAAGAACAAGAAAAGCTACAATAACATGCAAGACAGCTCCCCACAGAAGTGGGAAACTATTGGCTGGAGCAACTGCTAGTGGGTGGGTACTCACATACAACTATATAGCCAAGTTTTTAAATGCAAAAACCACAGACATTATTCTGGTAGTCCTTACAATTCTCATAAAGCAAGGGCTCAATGCTAACCTGGACTTAGGGCAGCACAGTTAGGCCGGCGCAAGGGCCATCATAAGCACGTTTGGGCCACTCTCAGAGTCAGGGAGGATGGTGCATGTCTGTGTGCTGGCGTCTCTGACTGTGAGAGTGGTCCAAACATACTTTACAGTGTCCTTTGTACCAGCCAAATTTTGCTGGCCTAACTACTGGCCTAACTCCAGGTTAGGATTGTGCTCTAATCCAAATAAACAGTGGCTTGTCTAGGGCTGGGTAGTGAGTTCAATACTGACCTGAGGAGCTTATTTTTCAACCATTACTTGATACTCTCACTCGGTGGAACTGGAGCTGGTGTAAATAGAACATGATACAGGTCCAGACTGTTTATCTGCAGATTCAGGGCCTGAGTTTTTAACTAATTGTGGGTTCCAAACATGCAGGGAACCTATGGATCTGAACTCCTGGACACAACCAGAAATGTTCTCTGGCTTCATGCAGAAGCTCTCTTGAGGCCCGCAGAGACTATGTGTGCTTTAGAATGGCCTCCAGAGGGGCTAGAAGGGGACTTCTGGTTTTATGAAAAGTGTCCTTCTAGCACCTCCACAAGCCTTTCTGAGGCCTGTAGAGGCCTCTTCAGGCCTGAGAATACCTCCAGATGGCAACTGAGAACATCTCCAGTCATGCCCCAAGATCCTATGGACCAAACTGGCGGATTTGTTTTATCCACCAGCTTCAGTATCCATGGGGGAGTTTGGGAATGGATCCCCTGTGGATACTGAGGTCCAACACTTCTCACCAAAAGGACCGTATGTTTGGGTCTATGTTTAAACAGCTGCTGAATCTGTAGGACATCTTAGAAACCAAGGGGCCACCTCCAACAACTGAAGATAAATACACAGAGAGTAGAGTGAACATCAGCTACAGATCATTTGACTACACTGGAAAAAAGGGAATTGAAGGCCTTGACTGGCCTCTTGTTCATTCTGTAATATTTGCCTTCCCAGAGGACATTATTAATATGATGTGCTTTTAGCACTGTAATCTGACAGAGCTGACCACAGCTAACTGTAACCTTCCTGTAAGTCAGTGGTTCTGCAGAGCTTTTGCATCTGAGGACTTGAGCCATTTTCCGAAAGGGAAAGAATGCTGAGCATTTGGTGACCACTCCTCGTTGTTGCTAGGCAGGAGAACTTTCATAACCTGGTGACCAACGTTGGCACAAGCACACGGCCTTACCTTTCAACCTCAGTTAATCCTGTTGCGTAAACCAATGAGTTTGCCGTTTCTCCGTCAAGAAGACTGAATGTTCTTGGCAAACGGGCTGCTGAGTCAGACGTGATGCAGAGGTGTCGGAAAACTTGTTAAGGGCCTGTTTGGTACCCAAGTGAGGCCACCAGTGGCTGAGAACATTCTTTCGAGCTAGTCCACACCTCAGGGCAGGAATTGGCACCTGTTGCAAAAGGCATCCCATAAAGGCAACAGACAACAAACACACCCACTCACGCACCCACTTCAGTTCACAGAAGATAGAACTGTTCCTACTTCGTCAATAAACAGTTTGTTCCAAAGGATTTACATTCATTTTGCCCTGGAACTGGCGTGATTTTTATGAGGTACACATCTAAGTTGCTACTAATTAATTGGTTTGCACTTCCTTTTTGATGGCCTTCAGAACACTGTATAGTAGTAGACTATGGAGGTCAAATGTAAGGCCTGGAGGGCAAATGTGGCCCCCAGAAGCTTTTTATCCAGCCCTCAAACTCTCTCAGCACTGCCATCAACTGCTCTCAGATGCTGAGCTGTCACTCCTGAAAGGATGGCCTGAATGATCATTGGGCTCTCCCATATCTTGGAGACATGGTCAAGATTTGCATATTTTCTCTTCTGTCATTTGCAACTAATGAGCTCCTAAGTGAAAAAAGTACTTATTTCATGACCTACTTAATGATATCACTTCCTGCTTTATGACATCACCTCCGGCCTTTAGAAGGCATCATGAATGCTGACCGGCCCACTGTATGAAATGAGTTTGGCACCCCTGCCCTAGACTCTGTGCTTACCCTTTCAATGCATCCCTGTCCTCAGCTCTTGCTACATTTGCCCCACTGCCCCTTTCACCTCCAGCACTGACTTAACCCCTCTATCTCCATGCATGCTGTGCTACAGATGAATGCCTCCAGAGGTGACAAAAAGAATTGGCTTTTTGATGTAATAGATGTTATCTATTATAACATCACCCTGCCAACAAAGGTTTGCATAGTCAAAGCTATGGTTTTCCCAGTAGCAATGTATGGATATGAGAGCTGGGCCATAAGGAAGGCGGAGCGCCAAAGAATAGATGCTTTTGAATTAGGGTGTTGGAGAAGACTCTTGAGAGTCCCCTTACCTGGACTGCAAGGAGATCAAATCCGGCAATCCTCCAGGAAGTCAAGCCTGATTGCTCCCTGGAAGGACAAATCCTGAAGCTCAAATACTTTGGCCACCTCATGAGAAGAGAGGACTCTTTAGAAAAGACCCTCATGCTGGGAAAGATGGAAGGCAAAAGGAGAAGGGGGCGGCAGAGGATGAGATGGTTAGAGAGTGTCACCGAAGCAATGAACATGAAATTGGGCAAACTCCGGAAGCTAGTATAGGACAGGGAGGCCTGGCGTGCTGTGGTCCATGGGGTCGCGAAGAGTCAGACAAGACTTAGCGACTGAACAACAACAACAACATATTATAAATTAATCCTTTTGTTCTTCTCATCTGCATGGGCAAGTAACTACTGCAACACCTCTCTGATCCTCCTTCTTGGAATCCTCAGCACCTTCTTTTGATCTTTGATGCCCTGCCAAAGCCTGCCCTCCACCTTCTCCTCCCTGCTCTCTGATCAAGACTTTGGCCACTATCCTATTGTGGCCTTGCTTTGTCCTGCTCTGTTTGGCCACTACCACAAATGGTAAGAAGTGTGGTGAGTATGGCAGTGGCTCCCGGAGGGTCCTCAGGTGCCAGTAAGTTGATGGTGGGGTGGGGAGGGGGAGGTTTGAGGGCACTCTGTTGCAGGGTGAGTTTGGGCAGGAAGCAAAGTGGAGTGGAGAATCTCGATGGCAAATCCACACACCAAATCCCGATTTTTAGGATTTCTCTTCTCAGACTTATGCCTGCTGTACAGAGACCCATACGCCATCAGAGGGCCTATGCAGAGGTAAGTAAAAATATATTTACTTATCCCTGGCACATCTTTTGGGTGACCCATCACTCCTGGATGCAGCATGTGCTCCAGCAACACAGCGGCATCAGCTCCAGTGGTGGGAGGGGGTGGGATCAGGCAGTGAGTTTGACAAAGGAACCTTTGGAGCTGATCTGTCTTCCTCTGTCTCCCTCCCTCTTCCGAGCTCTCCTGCTTTCTAAACATTCTTCAGTCTCTCTCCCTCTCACTTGATGACCCTGTTGTCCTTCTCTGCCACCTCCATAGACCCCCCCCCCCCGGTTTCCCACTTCACTGCCATTCTCTCTACTCCATCTATCAGCCTTTCACCTCTGCCTTCTTCCTTGCTTCCTTCAACCATGCCATTTCTCCCCTATACTAAAGAGGGGAAAACCTCTTGATCATCTCCTCTTCAACTATCTGCTGACCCATTGCCTCCGGACTCCTGAAGTGTGCTGATTACCCTATCTGCCGCAACAGCCTCTTTCCAGCTTGGCTTGAACCACCTCTACCCTGGCCTCTGCACTCCACTAAAACTGCCCTCCTTAAATTCACTAGTCCTCATTGTCCTTAACCTCTCTGCTGCCTCTGATACAGTCAATCAACTCTCTCCTGTCTAATTTCCTCTATGTTCTGGGTCTTCATGATTATGTCCTCAGATGGTTATTTTCTTACCTGTCTAATAATTATTTCAATAGGTAGCTTGAAATAGCCGCCAAGGTTGGACAGAATTTGACGTGTGCCACTTAGCATTTGACAATATTTAATAACAGGCATTCACTAGCAGCTTTTGACAGTATCTGACATATGTCTCTGAATGTTGACAGGATTTGATGGCTATGAAGGGATGATCAGCATGTATCTAACATAGTGATCATGCAGGATAGCTGGTGTGAAGATGTCAGCATTTGACAGTCTCTGACGGCAGACATGCACTGGTTAACTGCATTTGAGAGTCTCTGTGCAATGATATACATGTTTTCCTTGGAGTAAGCTCCTTCAAACACAATGGAACTTACTTCTGAGTAGACACACATAAGATTGGGCTGTCTGACAACTAACTTGCAATAATAACCAATATTATGTTAACTTAATTCTTTCATTTATCTAATAAAACAGCCATGATTTGAAGTCAGTGAAGGACTGAAATGTCTCCCTCTCTTCTGGGAGTTCCTTTCTTCTATGTCTCTCCTGGTGACAAATAGAGAATGTTAAACTATATAGTTCCAGGTGACTTTTATAATGGTGACTTTTCTGGAAGAAAAGTCCATCTTGGTCTATAGGACATGATGGATTGTGCAACCTCCTTACATTAGTAGTAGGCTACTTCAGAGTACCGGGTGCAGGGGAGTGGCAACGGGATCCAAGCATCTTGTTGTTTCATGCCTCCCTGGGGCACCTGGTGGGGCTGCTGTGAGATACAGGAAGCTGGACTAGATGGGCCTTGGCCTGATCCAGCAGGGCTCTTCTTATGTTCTAATGGACAAAATCCACTTTTAATGAAAATCTAGTGTTTTTACTGAAGCTCTGTCCAGTTGGGCAGTGCAATCCTAGCATGCCCCTTGCGTCGACACGACATCATCCCATCGACGAAAGGGGCGGAGCGCTGGCACGCAGGCACCGAGCAGCAACCCCCACATTGGCACTCCATCTCTGAAGCTGATGTTGCTCGCAGTGCAAGGGATTCTCCATCCCGTATTGGGACGGGGATTGGGGGGGAGGGGGGACTTGGGCGGGACCTGGGCAGGCTTGGGAGGTGGCCATACAGCGACTTCCTAAGCCCGTCAGTGAGGCCGCACGGCCCTGGTTCAGGCTGCACGGTCTCCTTGGATCTGCACCCACTCTTCAGTGGGCGCAGATCTGAGGAGCACATAGGGGAGGCTGGAGCCGCCCCTACAGTAAGGGAGCGCACGCTCCCTTGCCGCTGGGAGGCTCCAGCCCGTCCTAAGCAGTGCTGGATATGGCACTGGCCAGTCAGCCTCGCCAGTCTGGCGCTGCTTAGGATTGTGCCCTAAATTTGACTCGGCGCAATCCTAACCTGGAGTTAGGCCGGCACAGTTATGCCAGCAAAGTTTGGCACAAGGGACACAGTAAAGTGCGTTTGGACCACTCTCAGAGTCAGAGAGGCCAGCATACAGACATGCACCATCCTCCCTGACTCCGAGAGTGATCCAAACATACTTTACGGTGTCCCTTGTGCTAGCCAAACTTTGCTGGCCTAACTGTGCCTGCCTAACTCCAAGTTAGGATTGCGCTCTCACTATCATTATTGGGGTGTGTGCGTCTGTAAAATAGGAATTTTTGCCAAGCCTACAAGCTCTTTCCCTACCAGATGGGTGGATAAAGGAAATATAGTGGCTTCAGCTTCATCTGGATTTTAGAAAGGCATTTCAAAATTGTTGCCATGTGGAATTTATAGTTCAGTTCAGATCAAGAAAACAGATAATGTTGTGTGGACTTCAGTGCAATAGCTACGTGTAAGCAAAAAGCCATGCTTAATGGACTTGTGTATGGGCTGGATGAGGCCCCTGGAAGCGATTAATCTGGCCTCTGTTATAATTGGGTTCTCATATGTTGAAATTATGAACAAGATCTGCACATTTTCTCTTTTATCATTTGCAGCTAATGAGTTTCTATGAGTTTTTGGCCATAATCTGCTTAACAATGTCGCTTCCAGCTCTCAGCAGATGCTGTTCGGCCCACTATATGAAACAGGTTTGACACCCCTGTGCCAAAGTATTCCTTCCCATGAAATTGTAAAGATGTCTCCAGCAGGGGGCAGTGTGTTTGCTGTTGCTGTATCAGATTAACATAAGAACATAAGGAAAGTCTTGCTGGATCAGTCCAAGGGCCCATTTAGTCCAGCTTCCTGTTGGCTCACCAGTGGCCTACCAGATGCCTCAGGGAGCAGGCACGACAACCAGATACTTGTGTCTCGCTGCTACTCCCCTGCATCTGGCATTCTGAGGTAGCCTATTAACCTTGCACCACCCACAAGGAAGACACCAGACTGAAGTAAGGGTTTAACTTTATTAACGCAAGTGTAAACCATGAAACCTTCTAAACGCCCACCCCTCTCTCCCCAGTCTGGGGTAGGCAAAAAAGCTGCAGTCCATGGCCAATTTGTTTGACATGTCTCACATCAAGGTTGTGATGTTCCAGGTTATCCTCCCCATGGTACAGAGGCAAGGGTTGACTGGGGAGCTGGGAGATGTGCACACGGACTTCTTATTCCCTGCAATATAACCTGTTTCCTGCAAGGGCTATGTGCAGCACATATTGGCACGGAGATAAGATTGGGAAACAGTTTATCCTTCATGTGCAAGCAGTAGGCTGGATCAGGTGTATATTACATGTGAAAATTTGCATATTTACCTGCAGTAGTGCCAACTCCATGGGTGCTGGTATGCTGTCAGCACCCACAATATTTTTTGGAGGGTGCTCTGCACCCCCAATGATGGGCACCCACACACAAGCGCAACACCCTCATGTTTTGCACTGGGCTAGGAGTGCGCCTGTTTGTTGGAGCGGTCAGGGGTGGAGCACCCAGCAGTGGGCCTGCCTGGCCCAGCAGTGAACAGGCTGAGCTGAGGGCAGCACACAGTGGTCGCATTGCGATCGAGCCAATGAGCTCCTTCCCGAGGTGTTGCTGGCGCCTCGGGAAGGAGCTCATTGGCTTGATTGCAATGTTTCCACTGCGCATGCTCACACTGCCCTCGGCTCGGCCTTTTCGCCGCTGGGCCAGGCAGGCCCTTGCAGAGCGCGTCTGACTGCTCCGATGAACAGGCGCACTCCCAGCCCAGCGCCAAACATGGGGGTGCAGCAATGCAAAGCAGACTTTTCTGAGCTGTGATGACAGTGGGCGCAGCTACACCAGGGACGTGGCTATGTCAGGGGGCGTGGTTACATCAGGAGCATGGCTACGTTGGACGTGGTTACGTCAGGGGGAGAGGCTACATTGGACGTGTTTACATCAGGGGGCATGGCTACTCAGCACCCCCAGTGTTCCGAGCAAGTTGGCGCCCCTGTTTACCTGTGTGTGGGTGCAATCCTAAACTGAGTTAGGCCTAAACTGAGTTAAGCAAGCAAAGTTTGGCCAGCACAAGGGACACCATAAAGTATGTTTGGACCACTCTCGGAGTCAAGAGAGGCCAGCACACAGACATGAGCCGTCCTCCCTGACTCTGAGAGTAGTTCAAACATGCTTTACAGTGACCCCCCTCTCTCTCTCTCGTGTGTGTGTGTGTGTGTGTGTGTGTGTGTGTGTGTGTGTGTGTGTGTGAGAGAGAGAGAGAGAGAGAGAGAGAGAGAGAGAGAGAGAGAGAGAG
>JAJKFI010000050.1:3804811-3832364 GCA_029204185.1 Lerista edwardsae | reverse complement strand
AGAGAGAGAGAGAGAGAGAGAGAGAGAGAGAGAGAGAGAGAGAGAGAATAATAAATTTAAATAAGCACCAAGATCTCAAGGACCAACCTTTGGGAGATCAAATGATAAGAATGTGGGCAGGAAGATGCAAGCTTTGAGACATGTGATCAAGGACAGTGGGATGTCATAGACTCAGTGACCCACAACTGATGTCAACAGCACAAGAGGTATTGTTCAATGCTTGTTTGTGTGCGGAAACATGAATACTAATTGACAGGTAGGCACTCAGTGAAATTGCCCAAGGTCACGTTCTGCAGACGTAAACGTAGTGCAGCTGTTGGCAAGTGCATCAAAGATTGGTTGACCATGAGATTCTGGTTGGAAAAGAGACAGGAAAATCTGCAACCCCCTTTGCTCCTGTCCTTTTAGAACCACATTTCTGAGAATGTGCCAGCAAAAATGGTTTTGAATGGGGCTCAGTGAACCTCATGATCTGCTGAGTTGAGTGTCACACAACAAAACCAAGTGAAATAAATGTAAAAAGTAGGCTTGTGCCTCCTGACCCTCTTGCCCTCCAGATATTCATTTGAAGGTTGGGACAGAGCCAAGTATGTACAATTTCTATGTGTATAGGGTCTCTCTAAATGACTGGAGGAACTGCTTTTTCAAGAGGTCTTCATACTACATGACATGTGCAATCTCTATTTCAACCTTCAAAGGTTGAAGGATGGTGGTTGAAGGACAGGGACCAGAGAGATTTCCTCCACCACTCATTCATTCTGTTTAGTTTTCTCATGCAAAAAGGGCATCTCTTTTATTTCCCATCTTCCTTATTTTCAAACTCTCTCTCTCTCTCTCTCTCTCTCTCTCTCTCTCTCTCTCTCTCTCTGTGTGTGTGTGTGTGTGAGTGTGAGTGTGATACATACAGTATATTCAATTTCTGTATAGGAGGAAACAGGGGATAGGGGTGGGAGGCATCAGAAGATTATGTGAATTCCCCCCATAGTCACTGTAACCATTAAAAAACTCAATAAAATCTAAATAGTAGAAGAATAAATAACAGTCAAATTATATCTGCTGCTTCCAGGGTCAGAATTATATTCTCCTGTTTAAGCTGGAAAAGCCTAGTGCCCAAAACACCATTTTTAACTTTGAGCTGTGGGTGACAGCATGCTTATTTATTTGTCACTCTTACTTACATGTGCCTCGGTTAGTTGGAAAGATGTACTTGCAAGCCAAGTACTAAGGTCACATGGCTGGTTGTATTTGATGTAGCAACAGTGCAGAATCTCTCTGATCAAGATCGACATCTTTGATGACCTGAAATGAATATCTGCTCTCCTCACATGTTGTGTCCTGCCACCATTTCAGTTAATTAAAAGCTTCTACTGCCTTCTTATGCTCTGTGCCAGCTGCCACACTGCAGCTCCGTAATTCTGATGGTTTCTGGTCCATGTGATTTTTCTTTAGTAGCAGAGATAATGCAGAATCAACTGACTAAATGTGGAATGCCATAAAGCTGCCAGCAGTGTGGCACAACCTGGCTGTCAGCAGGGACTGTTGGTGGAGGGGTGGAAAAGGAGCATGAACTGGGGGCCGGGCTGGTGTCACTTTGAGGAGTCCCATACGGGCTCATGTGACTGCTGGGAAAGTAAGGCAAGTCTGACCCATCTCCCTGGCCTCTCCCCTGGATGGCACATGGGATATAGTAGAAGCTCGGTGTGGTCCATAAAGCTGTAATCTTGCATGCGCCTGACAATGAGCCCCACTGAACTCAGCCAGACTTGCTTCTGAGTAGATGTGCATAGGGCTGCACTGCAAAATATGTAAATGTATACATTACAGAAAGAACCTCTGCTGCCTATTCTTGCATGTGTGTTTTTTTTATAAACCACCATTTATATCAAACTAATGAAGAAAAACCATCTTTTCCATTGTACAGATGGGAGGCTAAGGTTGAGTAAAGGTAAAGGTTTCCCCACAACCGAATGGTGTAGTTGTGACTGACTGTAGGGGGCGATGCTCATCTCCGTTTCTAAGCCGAAGAGCCAGCGTTTGTCCGAGGACAAGCTTCCGTGGTCATGTGGCTGGCATGACTACACGCCGTAGCGCACGGAACACCATTACCTTCCCACCGAAGTGGTACTTATTTATCTACTTGCATTTTTACGTGCTTTTGAACTGCTAGGTTGGCAGGAGCTAGGACAAGTAATGGGAGCTCACTCCATTATGCAGTCTTGAACTGCCAACCTTCAGGTCAGCAAGCTCAGCTCAGCGGTTTAACCCGCAGGGCCACCATGTCCCTAAGGTTGAGTACTTCTCTCAAAAGCAGGGATCATACTTGGAAATGATGGCTGACCTGGGGTGTTGAACCTAGCCTTTCAGATTCCGTTCAGGTGTTCTTTTCGGTGGATTACAGTGTGTTTGTCTTGCTGTTTATTTACAGTGACATCTTTGTGGGGTTTTTTAAAAACCTTGTGCTACCAATATTTGGAGGTCTGGCCACGATCATGTTTTTTTCTTTTTCTTTGATACCAACAAGCAGAAATTCCAGGGCTCGTTGTTTATACAGTTAGGGGTGCTTTTTGTTTTGCTGAAATGGAACAATTAGAGGTTAGGTATGATACTAAAATTCTCGGCTAAATTAACATGGGCTCTGCTGATGTTCGGGCTGTTCTGTTCAAACAAAGGATACGGCTACTAAATGATTGTTGCTGTACAAACTTGATAGCAAAGAGATACAGAAAGTGGCAGGGAGTTGCCCTCATCCACTGATTCATGATGGGTGTGGGCACTTTGATGTGTGCAAAGCTTCCTATCCCTGCTGAGAACCTCACAATCCACACATGCAAGGGAGCACAAATCACCTTAAAAAGGGACCATATTAGCCCCGTCAGTATATAGCTTACCCTTGAAACTCTTTTCAGCATGACTCCAGTTAATTGTGCTTAACTTCCCTTTGAACTGGAAAGCTTATGTGAAGAGCAACAGAGAAGGGAGGGAAGCAGGGGGTCGGTCCCTTTTGAAGATGGATGTGGATGCATTATATACTTGCAAATTAGAGATAATTAGGTAATTATATTGATTTCATGTCAAAGGCTTTCAACTGGCTAAGCGGTTGAAAAAGATTAGCCTCAATTATTAACAGCCCTGAGGAACCCTTTTATGGATGGAGTAAACCGAACACACACTAATATCAAGGAATGATAAACGTAAAAATTTGCAATGCTTTAGCCTGGATGTTGATAGATCTTACATTACTTGAAAAAATTTCAAAGCTAAATCGTAAGTGTACAGTAAGGGCCACTTATAGTATGAAATATGTATAGTAGGCCACTTTCCAAATGAAAACGCTTAACATTAAAGGGTAGGGTTATTGACTTCTGGAGTTGAGAGAAATTACGATACTGTTTATTCTGATGAGCTGTTCTCCTACCAGGTAAGGGTCTTAAGACTGGGCATGAGGCCTGTGGAGCTGGCTCCCCAGTTTGGCAACAAAAGGCAATCCTGGAAAAGAATGCTACTGTCCAGGCAATGGCCATCATTACCAAATGGGATGCAGCAGTCAGGGGCGTAGCTAATGAAAATGTAGCCCAGTGCAGAGGGCAAAATGATGCCCTGGAAGTGACGTCACAAGAGGAAGTGATATCACAGTTGTAGGTTCGTTTTCTCGGGTTTTTTGTCCACAACTTTTGATAGAATGAAGATATTACACTCTGATTTGTTTCACTGCATTCTGCATTGACTCATATATAACATGACAGTATTATTCCTACAAACTGTGATTTTAATAAACTCAAATTTTTATATATTTTTGTTTTCTGGTTTTTTGGCCATAACCTTTGATAGAGTAAAGATATTACACTCAGGGTTGTTTCATTGCATTCTGCATTAAATTACCATTCCAATGATATTATATAGCATGATAGTATTATTCGTAATTACCAAGGTTTTCACAATTTTGGCCACTAGTGTCAAGCTGCGCTTGTTGGCCCCCTAAAGCTTGTTGCCTGGTGCAATTGTACCCCCTGGCACCACTGTAGCTATGCCCCTGGCAGCAGTAATGGTCAAAGGTGGTCTGCAAGCCATGCATACCCATACCCAACACGGGGGCAAGGGGACAACACACATGCCCTGCATGTTGTTTTCTGACCTTGCTCCATTGCTCTCCAGCCCATGAACATATTCAAGCACAAGCCAGTGGAAATGGACAATTAGCAGTTCTTTCTCTGGGAGAACAAGCACAGTAGATCAGTAATGTTTAATGTTAATTTGCTAGAAGAATGAATGTATCTGTTTTTGAAGTTCTCTGAAGTTCTCCACTTTGCAGCCAACAGTTCTATATAATACACGATTATTTGTTCCGTCAAAGTAGTAGCAAAAGAGGCATCTTGAAAGAAAAAGGAAAAAAAAATGTACGAACTTTAATGACCAACCATCACACAGGCAGTGCAATCCTATATCCTCCTTGCGGCGGCACTAAGCTCTTGCGCTGGCCTAACGCTGTCGCAAACAGACTGTAAAGCGCGTCCGCATCGGCACTGTGGTGCTAGGCTGGCGTGAGCAGCAGTGCCTGTGCTTGAGTGCCGGCCATGCACCAGCCAAGCGTCAGCGGCGCTCGATCGGTGCAGAGCCTCCGCGAGGGCGTTCCAGAGGCATTCCGGGGCGTAACTAGGTGGCGCAGTGGGTGGAGATGGTGGTTGTGATGCGGTTGTGATGCAGGACAGCTGTAGTGCCAAATCCTAAACCCCGTCCCCGGCCAGGGTGGCCCCAGTTCGGGCCACTCCTGCCCACTTTCCTCCGTGCCTGCAGGACAGCAGGCACAGATCCGAGCAGGCCTATAGGGGTGACTGGGGCTTACGCGGGTGCAAGGGGAACCCTACCTTGTCCTGGAAGTTGCTGCTGCTGCCTCCTAATGGGCTTTAGGAAACCCTACTATATTGGCCTTACTAGGCCGGCATAGTATAGGATTACGCTCTCATTTTCATTCATTTTTGTGGCCAATTATTGTGCTAAGGTGCCGGCATAAAAACACACGGCCAAGCTTCCTGTTGTGTTGAGCACCTCGTTTGGTTCTTCTATGCTTGGTTTATGTTTCCTAACTAGGAGCCACAGTGCGGGGGATCAGGATTGGCACCAAAACATGGAGGGTAGGGAAACTTCAGTTGCCCTCGTCATGGTCCTGATCCACATCAGGTCTTCTTGTGCTTTCTACTTACCCTGGAGATAAGGCCCTTGAGAGGGTGTGCAGAGGATAATTTGTGTCTGGACCCAGGGTAAAAAGGAGGCACAGAAGCATGAGGACAAGGAAATTTCCAGGGAAACCCTGTGTCACAATCCTGAGCAAGTGCACATATGCCAATGACATACTGTAATAAGGTGCATTTGGCCCTCAGAGTGGCTGAAAATGTACGTAATTCTTTTGTTCATTGCCAGCGACTGAACATTGCCATCACGATATACAAATAATTCTGAATGTAATTAAAGGGTTTACTCTTCACTTCCAAAAGCACTCCCTAATTACTTGGTAGTTGTGAAATGCTGCTGCTTGTGTGTCAGTGTGCTTCTCTGTTTGTGTTTTTGACAGAGGAGGGTCTCCCAGCTGTTCTACATTTCTTTGTACTTCCTGTGTGATGCAATTCTTCCCACCTAGCCCACTTCTCCATCTCACAAATGCAAACAGGAAGGAAAACTATGTAAAGTGGCTTGAGGTGAGTAGAGCAGCATAGCCTCCAGAAGCTGTTCTGCTCTTGTCTGTGTTGAAATAATGGCAGGGAGTGGAACTTTGTCAAGGTCAGTTGCAGCCCGAGGACAAAAGATGCTCACAGCAGAGAAGGGGAATCTATTCAAAGAGGGATCAGAAGTGATGACACTTCCAGCTCTCTGGCATGCAGAAGCTTCAGGGGCAATCGGAACAAGGAATGAAGCTTCTGTCAGTTGCTGGCTCCCACAGGGCTACAATCAAGGCCCCAGAGGTTATCATTGGTGACCTCAGTCAACAGACTACCCTGAAAGGCTTTAACAAACATAAAATCCAGGCTACTTTTCTCCACCTGACAGAATAGCCCATTTTCCTGAGGATGCAATCCTTACCTGGAGTTAGGCTGACACAGTTAGGCCAGCAATGTTTGACTGGCACAAGGGCCACTGTAAAGATGTGCCCCACCCTCCCTGACTCCGAGAGTGGTCCAAACGCATTATGCGGTGTCCTTGTGCTGGCCAAACTTTGCTGGCTTAACTGTGCCAGTCTCACTCCAGGTTAGGATTGTGCCCTGAGTGTCTGGAAGCTCTCTGTGAACTGTCTTAAATGTTGCATGAAGAGCCCCATCAGAACAAACTAAACCAATGGTGTTGGTGGGGCAAGTGAGCTCCCTACCATAGGGAGGGGGGGGAGAGAGGCACCTGAGCTCCATGCACAGCCTCCCTCTTCCACGCTGCTTCTGTTTGAAATCACCAGGAGTGGTGCATGCTGGGAACCCAGCACATGCCACTCCTGTTCATTGGAAACAGAAGTGGCACGGAGGAGGAGGGCTGTGCACTCTGCACCTAGTAAGTAAAGAAGAAGAAAGAGAAGGGATGGGGACTCCAGATCGCTTCTCTCTGCCTACTTGTGCTTGTAAGCAGCAGGTGGGGTGATTTAGAGCCATGGGCAGCTTTTTCCCTCCTCTCTTGGAGGGAAAAGGGGGCTGGCTACTACTGCCATTACCCTCTTTGGACTTGCTATCAGCAAGCTGGGGGAGGATTAGAGCACCTAGTGGCATGGCACAATGGAAAGGGCAGTGGGCAGACCGGCTGGGGGCTCACCCATCCCTCCCTCCCTTCCAGGGTGCCCAAGGGAGCCAATTCATGGTAGCTTGCTTCATGGTAAGGCCAGGCCTGACTAGAACTCTCTCCTGTATTCCACACTTCCTCTTCTCCTCCATTCCCATCTCCTTTTCACATCTAGTGAATGGTGGGAAGAGCAGGGGCAGTACCAACAGCAGCAGCAACAATGCTTGTTGGCAGTGGCATAGCTAAGGCATGCAGGGGGTAGCAATTGCACTGGGCAACATGCTTTAGGGGGCAACAAGTTGAGCTTGACACTAGTGGCCAAAACTGTGAAAACCTCGGTGTGTATGAATAATGTTACATATCACTGGAAGGGCAATTTATTGCTGAACGCAATGAGACGAACCATGTTGGAATATCTGTATTCGAATAGCTGTATTCTATCCAAAGTTACGGCCATTTAACCAGAAAACCTTTTGCTTGTTTATTTACTTAATAAACCATATAATATTTGATTTCATTATGGAGCGGGCAGGGCAGCTACAAAATCTTCTTTGCCCTGGGTAGCAGATGCCTCAGCTACGCCACTGGTTGTTGGTCCACTTCTGGGAAAAGAGGTGGCATTTGTTGCCCTGCAGCAGGTACCAGCAGATCTTGGGGGAGCAAAGAACACGAAAAGAAACTAGAAACCCACTGACACTTCTGACAGCCTCCTGCTTTCTTGAGAGAGTCTGCCATATGATGATTTGTATGCCAGTGGAACGCAGATCAGAAGGAAAGCAGCTTCTCCCACTCTTCCTTACACATTCAAAAGTGTACCAGCCCGTCTGCATGACTCACTCGCACGGGCTGAAAGGTCTTCCCTGTTGTTCTTTTGTATTAGAAAGCTGTTAGCAGTGGGAAGGAGAGAAGCGGTGAACAGGATGAGGGTCGCCATCCTACCAAAGGCTTAGGTGGCTCCTTGTCACAGGAAAAGTAATCAACACTTACCGGCAGACTCAGAAGTGCGTGGTAGTCTATGACACACATGATCCAGCCTACACCGAGCAGCCAAAAACACTTTGTTCTCTCTGATGTAATGAGCTTTGATTCCCAGCTAGGGATTTTCTGAGTAAGCCATGCAAAGCCACAAGGAGCATCTCCGGCTGCCTTGCAGCAGTGGGAAGAGGGGTGACACGCAGCAATCCTCATTCTGCTGTATGTCAGATGCTGCCTCGTAATATTGGTACTGATGAGCAAAAACGTCCCCTGATGATGGGGCTGAGCAAAAAAAACAGTGCAGCAAACACAGATTCTGCTCCATCTCTCTCTCTATGATGTCAAAAATACAGAAATTAAAAGGTTGTTTAGTGGCTCTGAGGGTGAAATAAAATGAAGCAGAAGCTATGCTTCAGGTAAGGGTTATCAATGTCAGAGAAAAAATGTTGGCTTGAATGCTATCTGTGCAAGAAAAACCATACATATACATTCAGGGTGCAATCCTAACCTGCAGCACAGTTAAGCCAGCAAACACGCTTTATGATGGCCAGCACAAGAGCCACCATAAAACGTGTTTGGACCACTCTCAGGACGCAATCCTAAACTGAGTTAGGCCAGCTTAAGCTAAACCAGCAATGTTTGGCCAGCACAAGGGACACCGTAAGTATGTTTGGACCACTCTCGGAATCAGAGAAGCCAGCACACAGACATGCACCATCGTCCCTGATTCTGAGAGCAGTCCAAACACGCTTTATTATGGCCCTGGTGCTGGCCAAACTTTGCTGGCTTAGCGTCTGCCGGCCTAACTCCAGTTTAGGATTGTGCTCTCAGACTCAGGGAGGATGGCGCACATCTGTGTGCTGGCCTCTCTGACTCTGAGAGTAGTCCAAACATACTTTACAGTGGCCCTTGTACCGGCCAAACTTGGCTGGCCTAACTGTGCCGGCCTAACTCCAGGTTAGGATTGCACCCTAGTGCACATAAGAATGTAAGCGGAGCATCATTGGATCATCAACTCCCTGTATCTCACAATGGCTGAATGGCAATAGGGATGGTCCAATCCAAGGTTAGTTTGAGGATAGATGGATCTTGGTGACAGCTGCCGGATCCCATTCCCCCTCCTAGACCCTATCTGCCAACACAGGGCTGCACATCCCTGCACAATTTTGCTGGTCCAGGACTGGGTAGCCCCATAGCGGCCGTTGGGGTTTTCCTCTTGGGACCTCCAGCAGCCTCGCTGCCCATGCTAGATACAGTGGCAACCATTTTGACATCACTGCATGGTGGTATTGGGCTGTTCGGATAGGATTGGGCTGCAAATTTGCAGTTACCCAAAACAGATCATAGGGGAAGTAACGCTGCTAAATGTGGGGGATCTGCATCCTAACTTCTTTTTATTCATGTCACGGCAAGTGACATGTATACAGGAACCTGTTCTATTCAGCTATTTTAGCATTGGTGGGAGGATACGATTGGACCCTTAGTACCATGCCTTTGAAAGCATCCCATACAGATGGGAATATGCATTGTTATCCATGGCCACCAGGGTCAAAGTATATATGCTTTGTATACTTTGTGCATGTAATACTCTGACAGCTTTGTTTTAAAGCTGAAATGTAGCCTCAGGAGATGTAGTCTTTAAAATGAAAAGTAGCCTCAGGGGACTGCAATTTTAAGCAAATAAGTGGTGGGCAGAGAGAGAGCCAGTGATGTCATGCAGGGGGTACGCGGAGGTACGCAAGTACCGGTTTCTAGGATTACAGCTGGCCCCGCCCATTTGCCCGCCCACTCGTCGACTCCGCCCTCTGCAACGTTTGAATTTCCTACATGTTTGAGTTGCCTGCATGTTCTCAGAGCCAGGCAGGCAGGCAGGCAGCGAGCGGAGCCTTTCCTTTCCTTGCCACTGAAAAATGAGTTGCTCTGGGGTTTTAACATGATGCCAGGCCTCCTTAACATGTTCTGGGGGTGCTGTGGAATACTGATGCAACTGTTGGGTCAGTTTAAAATCATCTGAGGCCTCAAAAAGGGCTTTTTTCATGTCACTTCCTGCCACGACATCACTTCTGGCTTATGACATCACTTCCGGTGGGCGGGTCCTGACACGTGCCAATCAAAAGTGAGTACCTGTTCTTAAATCATTTAGATGACACCACTGGAGAGAGCCTAGACCTTTTCATGCCAATTATTTCCCCCCTCAGCAGGGCCGGCTTTAAGCCAATGTGACCAATGTCGTCACATCGGTCCCCGCGCTTCAGGGGGCCCCGCACTAGCAGGGTGAGCATATTGCCTGTGGCTGCAGCTGGGATCTCTATGGCCTGTAAGTCAGTGGGGCGAGCAGAGCAGCTTTACCTTGGTCTCTCCCACCTGCCTCTGCCTCTGAACAGCCCAAAATGGGCTACCTGGAAGCAGTTGGCGGGGATGTTATGATATCATCACCAACTACTTCCACATGCCATGCTCTGCAGGTGGCACAAACAGCGCTCTCTTGGTGAGTGGGGCCCACAGGGAGGGTTGGGGCCCCCGCAGGAATGCCCCACATTGGGTCCCACCACTGCTAGAGCCGGCCCTGCCCCTCAGTATAACCCCCACCCCCACTGCCTTCCCCCACTGCAGCTACATAAGTATGTTTGTAAATATGAATCAGAAATTTTCTGAGGGAAAAACAGTTTGAAAGGGTCATTTGAAGAGGCCATTTTGGGCAACAGAAGAAAAATATCACCATATGATTTCTAGTGAGATAGTTGTGTTTGCTTAGAATGATGCATTTCTCTGAAATCCAAAACATTCACATACGCAAATAAAACATTGATTTTTAAAATGGTTTTCTTCTGGAAGAGGTGCCACCTCTCTATAAGGAGAAAAGGAATATCCTTTAATGAGAACTTTCATACCAGTCTTCTATCTTTGGTAACCACAAGAGGCAGTCAAGACAGGTGATTTTTTTTAGTAGAGAAAATGTAGTATTTATGGGGAAAATAAACCCTTAACAGGAATTTTCCATAAGGCAAAAGCAACAATAGAAAAACGGTGACCTTGGGATGGCGCCAGGAAGCTGGACAGCATGGCTATTGTGTGGAAACACAGCTGACTTTTGTACAGGAAGCAATCACAGTTGATTAGATAATACACACTTCTGCCTCCATTCCCCCCACCCCCCCCCCGTTTGTATGCCTGCCTCACTCCCCATCCCACTTTTTAAAAAGTGAAAGCAATCAGAGAACTTCATTTACTTGTCCACATCATTATTCTTTGGATCATTTTGAATCTTATTCCATTAACCAAAAGTTAGCCAATGTTTGTCACAAACCTGGGGATTATCTATGCAATATGAACCGCTCTGTTCTTTAAGCTCTTTAGAGGAGTCTCTGCCCTATGTGTCCTCATTAACAGTGCAATCCTAAGGATCATGCAGCGTCAGTCCTAAGGATCATGCAACAGGCTTGCGCTGACACTACACGCTTAGCGCTGACGCGGGGGCACCAATCAGCACCCCCATGTCAGTGTTAAGGCAACAGGTCCAGCGCCGGTCCTGTTGCGCCTGCGCAGCACCTCCCTGGTGTTGGCTGAAGCCGGATGGCGTGAGGGAGGTGCCATGATGAGGCGGCGCAGGGATTGGTGGGAGGGAGGGAGAATGTGGGCGGGGCTTGGGTGGGGCATGGGCGGGCTTAGGAGGTGGTCATACGGCCACATCCTAAGCTCGTCCGCAAGGCTCCATTCGGGCCGCTCAGTCTCCTCAAATCTGCCCCCGCTCTTTAGTGGGCGCAGATCTGAGGAGCGCATAGGGGAGGCTCCCTTGCCACGGGAGGCTCCAGCCTCCCCCCCCCCAGCTTTGGATATGGCGCTAGCCAGCCAGCCTTGCCATTCCGGTGCTGGGTAGGATTGCACCCTCAATGAGGTTCAACAGGCATGTATGCAGGACATGATAGACCCATGGATGATCTCACAAATATGCTACATGGGTTGAGTGGGGACAGGGCTTTGATGTGGAGCGGGGCTTGCTGGGCCACTCTTGCTCCCCCACGATCATGTGAATAATAGTGGCATCCTCATTTCTGAACAGAGCTTAGTGGACAAAGGAATACACACTATTTATTTATATTTTTATACCGCCCTTCCTCCAAGGAGCTCAGGATGTGAGGTAGGTGAGGCTGAGAGATAGTGATTATTCTAAGGTCACCCAGGAAACTGAACAGGGATTTGAACTTGGATCTTCCAGCTCCTCATCCAACACTAGAATGATTATACCATCCTGACTCTAACCCAGTGCTCTTCAAATGGTGGAAAGTCAACGGGGCTTACTGTTGGGTAAGTGTGGATAGGGTTGCAGCCTTTGGGATGTTTGGGGAATTTTTTAAAGAATAGATCAGCAGCTGCTTGAGAGGATTAGGAAGGTATTTCTTTATTTTAAATACAATTTTAAACTTATTGTAAACTTTTAATTTACTTAATTAAATTTGATTTTGTTGTATGGGGTGTTAAAAAATTTCCTTGATGATGTCACTTCTGGCCATGACATCACTTCCACATCAATGACATCACTTCCAGTGGGTCCTGACAGAATGTCGTCTAAAAAGTGGGTCCCAGTCCTGAAAGGTTTGAGAACCTCTGCTCTAAGAGATGCTGGGATGCCAGCACTCCAAGTCAGTCCACGGCGGCGGCTGCCTGTCCCACATCTTTTTATTTTTTCCAGTGCTTCTCCCAACACTTAGGAGGAGGCTGTATTGGCTGGTGCAAGCCTCAGAAATCATCTGTGTGTCTCTTGGCCTCTGGGAGTCTTTGCAGAGCTGTTTTCAGGGGAAACAGCAAGGAGAAGCTGAACACAAACCAAGAGCTCCAGCTGCTGCCAATTTTCCCCAGCAGTGAGTAACATCTTCTGATTGTTATCAGCTGTGTGCAGGATGAGTGGATGGTCCATTTATCATTGGCTGGACAATCAATTCCTGGCTACTTAGCTGGTGTGTTGGCTTTGCCCCCTTCCTGGACCTGGCTAATGGATTCATCATCCCGTAGGGTTGCCTGGACATGCCCCCAGACCTAGCTGCTGGAGACTGTCATTTGCGGTGGGTTGCCCAAACATATGGTTTGTGCCTGGAGAAGCCTCCATGGTTAAGAGGTGCTCCTGTGCTTATTGTTTGTAAGCAGATGGAGTAGATGTGTATGTGAGTTGTGTTTGTAATAAAGTCCTTTTTGTCTAACTTAGCCTTGGACCTAGACTTGCTTCTTCCTCTTACCTAAAAGAACCTTCATCACCTGGCAACAGTTGTGGGTGGGACAGAACAGGGGTGGGGAGCTGATGAGACCCACGGAGGCTCATTGAGGCCCAGTACGACCTCCCAAGGACACCAACAAGGTAAGTTGGTATATATGTTTCATTTAATGATGATATCGCTGAACAACGGGTTTACTAGAACGTGACCCCATCATGAAGCGATACATACCTGCATATCCTTTTTGAGATGTGTCAAGCTGAACTGGACGCAATATTCCAGATGCGACCTTATCATTGATCTTCAGTACGTTCTGAATCTCCTGCCAAGTAAACCCTGTATTAGTGGTGGTGCAGCCCAGGCCAGAAACCACGTTTGCTGGAGGACTACTTTGAAATGGACAGTGGGCCAAGCTTGCAGCAGCCATTAGGCTCCAAGGATGGCTGCCTAATGCAATTGTTGAATGATCTCCTTGTTTGCTTACCACTGCTGTGGGCAATGTTGAGGACCGAAGGCACCCTTCCATACACAGAATTGACCTATGGACTGCAAACTGCTGAGCCTATAATACAACAACAGGGAGCAAATCTGGCCTTCCCAGCATTTCTCCAAGAAGCACCAATGAAGTATTTTTTTTTTTTTAGAGGCATTTCGGAAGTATTTTACTAGCGGGCTTGTCATGGCTTATTGATTAGTCGCAAGCTAAACGAATGGCTACACCAGCTACTTGTGACAGCTTCATGGTTAACTTCTTTCTAATGAGTGAGACAAAAGCAGCCATTAGTCTCCAAGTGTCATCACACTTGTTATCTCCTTTATATGAGCTACACGGTGCTGCGCAAAGCCTTTAATGATTTTTGTCTTCGTGGGGACTTTGCAAGTCACAAAGCTTGAACATCACTTGTCAAAGGATAGCAGCGGATGTAGGAAAAAACCATTGGCCATTTGTCTTGTTCAATCGATAATCTTCAAATCAAATGTAAATACTGGAAGCAATGTAGAAAATATGGAATGTTGAAAGAACAAGTGTTCCTTTATCATTGCTTAAAATATTTAAGGGTAATGAAAAGTGTAGCACAGTTTAGTGGTTGTCCCAATCAAGATGTCTCTGCACTGTGTTTATATTCTAGTACAGCAGCCTCCAAACCCCGGCCTGAGAGCCAAATTTGGCCCTCTGGGGGATTTTATCCAGCCATCAGGTGAGGACATGGTGAGGAAGCTTCACCAACATGGTGAGGAAGCTTCACTGTTCTGGCTCACAGCAACCAGCTGAAGGGAGATAAATACAGTGTAACCTTGGTATCTGCTGTTGCAGAGGGCTCCCCCAGATACTGAGGTTACCACTTAAATGCCCTTAAAAAGAAAAAAAATGGCAAAATAAATACTGTTGATTGAAAATAGCATTTCTTACCTTTGTGTGGCCAAACAGCATGGTTCCCCACCTTCTCAAAGCTAATAAAAAGAGCTCAAAAGTAGCACTTGTGGGTCTACTGCATTCAGCCACTAGGTGCTGAATGGAATGAAATTATAGGTAGAGCCTTTTTATCCGCAGTGGATCCATTCCAGGGGCTATCGCGGATGCGAAAAAACACGCTAAAATGAAATCATGCTGGTAATTAGTATTTAGCCTTTTAACAAGCATCTCTTACCATGGTAATGGGCTTCAGCCATTGCCTAGGGGCTTAGAGCAATTAGTGTCCATTGGCTGAGATAAAACTTCTTCCTTTTGCCCTGGAGCAAGGCAAAAAGTGCAAAAAAAGGAAGTGATTAATCACACTTCCCAGGATAAGGGAGGAGGTCTTATCTCAGAGCTAATGTGCCTTGCTGTGGCAAGAAAAGCTTTTTGAAATGCTTTTTCAAACAGCACCTCTAGTGGCTGAATGCAGTATAAACCAACCCTACCCACTTATTGTGTTCAATCAAACTCTCAGCACATCGTGTCTCCATGTATTTATTATATATTTATTTTCTGGTCCTCAACATCATTTTAGATATATGAAGCAGCCCTTGTGCTGAAAAGTTTAGAGACCCCTGTTCTAGCACTACAAACATCCAGCCCAGTCATATAGGCGCTTATAGCATTGGACCTTATGGTATACTGCTGCAAGTACTGCTGGAGTGTCATAAGAGGAGTGTTGCTGTTGTGTGTTTTGGAGTCGCTGGCACAAATAGCCGGAGGCCCCACATGCCCTGCAGCAATGTGTGGGGCTGGAACTATTATAAATGCATCAGTACAATCCCACCTGATTTCTCAGGGTCACATTAGACTTTAAATTAAAGGGAAAAAAATTTCTCCTTGTCAAATGGCAGCAATGGGAGAATCTGGATTGAGCCCATGGGAAAGTGAAAGGGTTAAGCCCTCACCCCCAGCATACAATAATCCTACTCATATCAAACCCCACACAATTGTTGGTTTTGAAGAAAAAGTTAAGCCCATCAGCACTAAAGGCAGATTTGATACGTAGTTTGGCCTTCCCACAGTATTCAATGGGGCTTATTATTACCGTAGTGAAAATCAGAACACAATGTCGCACTAGGGCTATGTCAGGTTGAAGGCAAAGTTGCTTAAATTATGCAAGAACACCACCACCCTGCCGCTTGAAACGGTGGACTTAAAAAACAAAAAGTCTTCATCTCATGAATCAGTCCAAAAATCTGTGCTTACTAATGGTGTTGTTAGCTCTGCTCCTATCTTTGGTTTCTCTGCAGCCGGAGATCTGTGTCATGTGCCTGGGTATCCTCCAAGCACCACCCACTTCCACTGAATTAGATGCCATGAGATCCCACCCAAAGGAGTCACTCCTCCCTTTAAAACAATGACTAATTCTCTGCAAGGGAACAACCGGGATACTGTTGCAGTAGCACAGGAAGGGCTGATAACATCACAGGGGCTGCAACATTCCTTTGTGTCGGCAGACGCAAGTGAGATGTTCCTTTTCGAAACCTACGGAGCAGGGGAAGTGAGCCTTGAAACACAATGCACATTCAATTTGGCTCTCGGAAAAAGATCGCATGGTAGTGGTCCTGCCTGGCGATGCTCTTTCCAGCTGCAGCCGTGTGTTCTTGATGTATTTCCCTTCTTTGTTACAGAGTGAAAGGCAGATGCGACGCAGTCAAATGAGGAGTGTGATACTATTTTGGGATGAATGTGAATGGTTTTCAGGGGTTTTCAGGGGTATGCCCTTGTTTCAGTTCCATTCATTAAGATTGGCACTCATCTGCTAAAAAAAGATCCACCCATTTAATCAACTAAAGATTTGAGTTGATTAATATGCTAGAACAACCAATTAGAAACGGGGAAACTTATGAGTCATATCTTGTGTATAACCCCTGCTAACTGGGCAAGAGACACTTATTCAAGTGGTGTTCCTCCTATATTTACAAGGGGAGAGTAATTGTCCCTCTTCACCCCAGCATGGTGTCTTTTCTATTGGCTGTTGCTGGTGGTGATCTGCATTTTTTTCAGATTGTGAGTCCTTTGGGGACAGGGAGCCCTTTAATGTATACATATAATTATTTGCCTGTTAACCACTTTGTGACCTTGTGTTGAAAAGCAGTATATAAATATTTGGATGGATGGATGGATGGATGGATATACAAAATCATTTTCAACTGGTGTGTACAGATGTTAATCAGTGGAAACTTAAGGGCATATTTGTTGGGACTTGAGGACTATATTTTTATGTAATGAACTTTTCATTTATTTTTATGGAATGAACTGCAATAAAGAATGACTAACAAAATATGGCAGTGGTGTGTTTGTGTCTGCTGCTATGGCTTGGTCAGGAATCTGACCACAGAAACATGAATGGGCAATTCAGCTGTAGGTGTTGAATCCTGAGCCAACAACATTCCACAGGCTCTGTGTGTGTGTGGAGAAACCGGCAGCTTTGCAGTTTGAAAGAGAAGCAGATGAAGAGATGGAGAGCAGAGAGTTTTTAGTTGGTGATAACTGGAAATTGGATAGCCCAGAAATTGTTCTCCAGGGGATTTGCTGCCTGCCCAAGGAATTTGTTTGCTGACACTGTGCTCTGCTTTGTGTATTTGTAAACAAAGGGCAATGCTGGGATGGAGAGGGACAAAAGCTTTTCTCCACTGCAAACAATCACCCTTCGTTAACTGTGTTAGCAGGCGTAGGCTTCACTATAAGAGCTTGGCGCTATAGGGCTGAGACATAAGCACATAAGTAGAGCTCTGCTGGATCAGGCCAAAGGCCCATCTAGTCCAACTTCCTGTATCTCACAGTTGCCTACCAGATGCCTCAGGGAGCACACGAGACAAGAAGATGCCTGCATCCTGTTACCAGTCCCTTGTTTCTGTCATTCTGAGGTAAATAAAACAGAATTTGCTAACCTAAGAACATAAGAAGAGCCCTGGTGGATCAGGCTAAAGGCATATCTAGTCTAGCTCCCTGTATTTCACAGTAACCCACAAGTGCCTCAGGGAGCATATGAAACAACAAGATGCACTCCCTTGCACCTGGCATTCTGAAGTAGCCTACTACTAGTAAAGAGGGCCTATAGCCCACAATGGACTTTTCCTCCAGAAATCTGTCCAATCCCCTTTTAAAGGTACCTAAGCAAGATGCCATCACCACCTCCTGTGGCAAGGAGTTCCATCGATTAATTACCCACTGGGTGAAAAAGTATTTCCTTTTATCTAACTCTCCCAACACTCAATTTTAGTGGATGTCCTCCAGTTCTGGTGTTGTGAGAGAGGGAAAAGAACATCCCTCTATCGACTCTATCCCTCTATCGACAAGGGCTTGGTGCTATGGGACTGAGAAGCTGCACCCTAAGAGCAATTTACAAAGTGTGTACACAAATCAGCTGTCAAGAACCTGCTACAAATTTGGATCCAAGAAGTCATTGTGTTGTGCTTGGAAACTTAAAAGAACTTTATGTATTTGCCTGTCTAATGAATGCATGGCAGACAAATCCTGTCCTAAATATATAGCAGAGCTGTGAAATCATTCTGTCATTTTTTAAAAAAAGCAAATCACTGCTTTTTTGTTCAAGGTTATCATTTTCCTTCCACTTAAATAACAGCATATGTTTGGTTTTTTAACTACAATCTCAGTAAAAGTTAGTCTTGCTCATTTCTCGAGCATCCGTAACATGTGTCACGGATTGCTTCATACTCTAATAGTACTTGACAGAGGAGAGATATTGTTGTGTTTAAGTAATGTTCTCACTGAAGCTGAGATACTTAAATGGTATTTTCTGTGTTAGCAGAGCCAGCAACTGAACTGAAGAAATGTGTTGTGGTGATTCAAATTCCATCACACTGACTCCATTTGGAACCAACTCAGTTTGAAGAAGCTGCTTATTATGTCTGGGCTTGAAACAAATATTCCACCTCTGAATGTCCTTGAAAAGTGAATCCTATGAATGGTTACAAAGTGCTTTCAGCTGTACACACAGGGGGTGGGAGCCACACCTTTTATTTGTCAAAGGCAGGGGTCTTCAAACCTTGGCCCTGGGGCCAGATGCGGCCCTCTATCCGGCCCGCAGCACACCTCTAGTCCTCTAGGAGTCTCTGACCCTCCTCACCTTGCTGGCATGGGCTGCACGCTTCAAGCTGTGCTCTGGTTGTGTGCAGAGGGTTACTGAGGGCCAGGGAGGCCACATGCAGCTTCCTGGTCCACAGAATGCCTCCGGAAGGTCGAAGATCATCATCTCTGCATACGGTGCAGCGTATGCTTCCTGCAGCTGGTCACACACAGCTTTCTGTGCAATAGTCTCTGGCAGACTGCAAGGCTGTCTTTGTGCTTTATGCCTTTCAAGGGCATAGGACTGGGCCATCACTGGCGTGACATTTTGCATAGGAATGTGACCTCAATGTAACACGAGTTGCATACTTAGGCAGCCCTCAGGAAAGATGATGGCCTACCTAGACATTAACCTATGACCCTAGGCACACTTCTCAGTTAGCCTCCTGCTGAGCCTGATGCATTTCCTCTACTAAGATTCCTCTGAAAAATTTTCAAAGGCAGCATGTCAGCACTTCTGCTGTAGGAGACATCCCAGAGCCCCGTTCCTCACTCTTCCTTGACCGCACCACTGATGTGAGGGTAGCATGTAGCCTGGTAGACGCTCAAAATCTTGCAACTATAGCCTGCCAATTTTGAAGCAGTACTCTGCCTGTTTTGTTATCCTGCTTTGTAAGCAATCCAGTTTTAGCCTTTCACCCACAGACTTATTCTCATGGATCAGCAGCTGCTGCTCCTTCTGTACATTCAATTTCACACACACACACACACACACACACACACACACACACACACACACACAACTATCAAGCATGGGGATAATCACCTCATCAAGGATGACAGGGTCCCATCAGCACAAAGTGTAACCTGTCAAACAGTCAGGCACATTGGTGTGCACAAGACTTTGGCTTCTTTATAACCAACTTTGTATTTACTCTCTTTGTTCTCACAACATCACTGTGCTTCACAGTGTAAAACAAAACTAACAAAAAAGACAGGTCTCTCCTCCAAAGAGCTTACAAAGCGTACCATTGGTGAATGTAACAAAAACAGAAGATTGGAGAGAGCAAGAGCAGTGAAAGCAGAGGAGGAGGAAGAAATGCAATCATATGCAGATATATACATTTAAGAGGACCCCTAAACATACTTACTCAGACATAAGTCTCATTGAACACAGTAAAGACTTACTTCTAAACAATTACATATAGGTTTGCACTGCTAGTCTTCCTTTCAGCTGGGCATAACCTGTATTCCTTTCATATTGTCCACTAGAAAGGTCCTTGGAAGCTGTGAACTTCATTTGCCTACTTAAGGAATATCAGTTTCTGTCTCTCGTGTGTAGAATTTTGCACTATAGCTTGACATCTGACCAGGTTATTAGTACATTTTGACATAAGGCTGTGTCATTTCACAAAATATAGCAACAAACAACAAGCTTGGGTTATTTCAGGTTTGCTTTTAAGCAGAATTTAACTGTGGACTCATATTTCTGGACCATCTTTTTCAGTTCTGAATACTAGAACAAAGACAAGAGCATTGTAACTCTTTACAATGCTTTATGATGACATTCTTGGCATTTATGAAAACATTCTTGGCATTTCTCCAGTTCCAGGTGAGAAATCCTAAATGGAATGTACACTCCCAGAATGTACACTGAACAAAAGACTGGGACTCTGCATAGTTCACATGCAACACATATAAAAAGTCCCTGATTTCGTTCCTGGTATTAAGGATCCCAGAAATTAAGGCTTAAGATTTCTGCCTAAGAGCCAGATTCCGTCTATGGCAATATCTGAGTGATTGAGTTCTGAATACATGTGAGATACTGGATGTTGGAATGAGGCTGTGCCTGCCGACTTCTTACCTACTTGGGCAAGAAGGACATGGGGAGGCAGAGTGATGCTGGTCAGAAGTGATCAGGATCAGATTTCCACCTCCTTTTTTCTCCAGCCCTGCTCTGTCCAACACACCCCTGCTTCTTAAGGGCACAATCCTAACCTGGAGTTAGGCCAGCACAGTTGGGCCAGCAAAGTTTGGCTGACACAAGGGCCACCATAAAGCACATTTGGACCACTCTCGGAGTCAAGGAGGATGGCTCACGTCTGTGTGCTGGCCTCTCATGAGCAACCTTACAGGGTTGTTGTGAGACTTGACTTCCGCAATGGAAATAACACAACCACAGAGTTTTCAGGGATTGGAAAAGCTATAATTTTAAAAAAAATGCAAAGAAATCATACCAGCAAAACACGTTGTAGTCCTGTCTATAACTAGCTGCTTGAACTCATTGAAAGAAGACCCTATACATCATGTCCTTTGATGAATTGCATAGATATTCAGTGAGTGTCAGTACTGAGCATTAGCTGTCACAACACAAATGCGCATTACGTCAGCTTGAAAAATGTGAGCTTGGTCATTTCCCATCAATGGAAATGTTTTCGGCTCCAGTTACTATACCTCCCACCCAAAAGAATTTTAATGACCTAGTGCATGTAATATGCACTAGTGCCAGGAGTTGTTTGCGCAGCTATCCGAGAACAAACTGTTATTTGGTGAGAACTGTGTAATGGTGCCATAGCAACCTTGCTGAAAATGATAGTGACTAAGTTGTGATAATGGTGCTGTGCTATCTCCTGAAAGCTCCTGTATCTACTACAGGAAGCCTTGCCAAACTCTTCAGGCAATCTCCCGAGCACTGCATTTAACAAGGCAGAAAGCATAAGAATGGAGTTGGTTGCATGCACGCATTTAGGGTGCAATCCTAACCTGGAGTTAGGCCAGCGAAGTTTGGCCAGCACAAGAGACACTGTAAAGTACATTTGGACCACTCTCGGAGTCAGAGAGGCCAGCCCACAGACGTGAGCCATCCCCCCTGACTTCGAAAGTGGTCCAAACATGCTTTATGGTAGTGGCCCTTGTGCTGGCCAAACTTTGCTGGCCTTACTGTGCCAGCCTAAATCCAGGTTAGGATTGTGCTCTTAAACCAGGATGTTTCTTTGCTGAGCATGTAAATCCGCACCATACAGTGACAAGGTCATCATCTCTGTCAATATATGTTGTTGGGTACTGATCAGTGCTAAAAAAACAACATGGACTGGATATGGGAATGGTTGGATCCAGGTCTGGACTTCGCCCAAGGGCCCACAATAACCTGTCACTGCTACTGCTGAGGAGATGTTGTTCTAGTCTTTCTCAGGCATGAGGTTCACTGGATGACCAGACAACCCAATCCTAACCAGGGCTCCATGGCAGTGGTACACAGTTCTGTTGTCGTAAATGGCCATACGGCAGTGTACTGTGTGCTGTGCATACTGTGTACTGTACATACGGCCGTGTACTGTGTGCTGTGCGTACTGTGTACTGTACATATGACAGTGTACTGTGTGGAGATTTCAGAACCGTTGTCGCAAATGGCAATAGTGTCGCTGGCTCCTGGTGGGAAGCTGGCACAGGGGGTGGGCTGTGGGAGGAACAGGGTGTGGAGGAGGAGAAATGGGGGAGTGTCCGGGTGGAGAGGGGGCAGGTGGGAGGTAGAAGAGGGGGGAGCAGGGTGAACCCCAGATTCCTTCTCCCATTCCCTCTCCCTTATTGGGGCAGCAGAAATTTGCCTTGGAGTAAGGGAACAAGGGAACTTCCAGATTCCTTTACCTCAAGGAGGCCTCCAGGAGTTTCCCCACCACCACCACAGGATGTAGTGTGAGCACCATTGGTAGGGCTGCATCAGCAGGAGGAATCTAGCTGGTAGGATCAGGCTGTTAGACACATCACTCTCAGATTAAGGGCACAATCCTAACCTGAGTTAGGTCAGCAAAGTTTGGCTAGTACGAGGGTCACTGTAAAGTATGTTTGGAGCACTCTTGGAGCCAGAGAGGCCTGCACACAGATGTGCACCATCTTCCAAGAGTGGTTCAAATAAGCTTTATGGTGTCCCTTATACCAACCAAACTTTGCTGGCCTAACTGTGCCATCCTAACTCCATGTCTAACTCCCTAATCTATCTTGTAGGGTTTTTTAAATGTGTGTTGGAGACTAAAATACTTAGAAACCCAGTCAAAAATAAAATGTTAAATAAATTCCCTTGAACCTTAGCCTTCCAATAATAGTCATGGACAGTATGTGGTGTGCATTATTATACAAAGGCTCTCAGAGGATGATCTCATTGTGGTTCCACTATGTGTTAGGCATAATACACCCCCAAAATGTGCAGCACAAATCCTTGGTTCTACTTACCTCCCTGTGAATTCCAAGTGAATTTTCATCACTAACTACTAGTGCTGCTTCCTCAAAATTGATAGTCTCCAGTTGCTCCAGCTTATTTTTAAAAACATGATCCTGATAATCACTGGACTGGCAATGCATGCCTATACATATCTACTCAGAAGTAAGCCCCATTGAATTTAATAGGATTTACTCCCTAGTAAATGTGGATAGGATGGCAGCCTGAAGTAACCATATGTTTGAAACGACTATTGCAATCATACTGAACGAGTCTATCACAGAATGTTGCTTTCCAAATGGCTTAGAGAAGCTGCCCAAGGTATTTTTAGACTATCTGGAGGCTGTTCACAGCTGTGGGGGAAACCCTACAAACAAGCCAATTTAGCTAAAGCTCTGCCGTTCAGCTTTAACGATGACTAAACAGGATGTATGGCTACTAAAGAGGTACTAAAGAGCAGTGTTGCTGCAGGCTTCTGGGGATAAAGTTGTCCCCAAGAAACATCCGGAAGAAATATGCTGCTTCAGCATAAAGGCTTTTACACTGGTAATGGGGCATTTTCTTCTAGCATTCTTGGGAACATCAATTACCAATGAAACCATGACAAGCAGAATTCAGGCCAAGAAGCTGACTCAGCACGTCATGCTGGGGCTGCAATGTAGGTCAAGGCTGCCATTCCTGCAACAACTACCTTGGCCAGATGTGATACAACAGGAGTGTGCCAAGTCAGTAGAAAATAAAAGTTACTGATAAACCCCATGGCTTCATTTCCCGCAATTTAAATCTGGCTCCTGAGTGTAGATTCCCCTACCAGCTCAGAGAGCATATGGACAGTTTGGATGGTCCCCTAGGTGCACATTTGCCTTGTGAAGCCAAAGTATAATAGGTCTCCCATCTTGCCTGCGGGCAACGCACGGAGATCCCTTTTGTAATACAAATGAAAATGCACATGTGCGTTCCCACATGGGCTAGCAGGTGTGTACAACATGGGCTAGCAGCATGTGCCTCGCTGAACTGGAGCCTCAAAAACTGTTGCCTTTAACCTGCCTGTTCTGGACTAAGAATTGGACACTTGACTTTACAGCAGTTTATGGCACTACTTTGTAGATTCATATCATTGGCTTCCTGTCCCCTCCCTTCTGTTGTTCCTGCTGGCTAATCATTGTAAATGAAGTATCCGTGTAAGGGCGGCATGGTTAGATACTATAAAATGTTGGAGTCATAACATTATTGAAAAGGATGGCATTTATTTCAATGATGCTTCCTTTTGCTCCAGGAAGTGAAGAGAGACAAACAATAGGTCTCCAGGAGAAGAAAGGACAGGCCCATGATGTGTGGACTGGCTTCCCATCTGCTAGGACATCTTGTCGTACTTTACATGGAATTTCAGCTTGCCATTGACTTCTGCTTGACCTTTTTGATTGTATTATAGCATTGTGTGCAGCTGAAATTCATTGGGATTTTTATGATTGCAAAAAGAAACTTATTGCAAAAGTAACTGCATTCGGGCTGCTTTGCATTCAGTGGTAAGTACTAAGATGGAGCAAAGAGGTCTGGCTGTACTGTGAAGACCTCTGTCTATAAATTCAGGTTCCTTGAATGCTAGCATATATAGAATAACTATCAGCAACACTGACATGTGGACAGTCAAGTACCAACCTGTTGATAAAGATGATGTTGCCAAATTACCAGAGCTGGAAAAAGTCTCGAAATTCAAGTCAAGTTGCAAGTCTCCACCCCTCCCCGCAACATGACTCGTGCACGAGTCCTACCATGTGCCCGTGGCGACTTGACTCTTAATGACTCGAGTCAGTTTTGACTCAAGTCTTTAGGAGCTTTTTTAATTGACTGTCAATACACCGAGGGAAGGATTTAAACCTAAACCTTTAGAGATTCAGGTCCAGCATTCTAACCACTAAACTATGCTGGCTTTTTAACTTCTGGTGCAAAGTAACAAATTCTTAAAGCCCACTAGCTGATTGTGGGTGCCTCTTTGAAGGTGCCTGCAACCTCAGGGGTATCTGGAAGGACTCTGAAAGCTCCTTCAAATCGCTTCTGATTGCGTTTCCCACCAGTTCAAAGGCTGTGATCCTGTTGGGGTGCGTCTTTGAAGTAAACAGGCTGCAGTCAGTGGCCCGAGTTGCATGATAGTGGCCGAGCCTTTGACACTCGAGATGCGAGTTTCACATGAGTCAGGACAAAACGTGAAATCTCGAGTCTTTTTTCACTTCTCTGCAAATTACCTTGTATGGGTAAACAGCTGGCATTCTGATGTACTTTCTAAAAAAAGCTGAGAAGGATGCCAAGCAAAAACAACAACAACGATTGCCTTACATCTGGGGATCTGATTTGCAAATGGGAAACAAAACAGGATACGAGTATATTGCATTGCAGTATTAGGTTCTAGCGTGTCTCAGGGTGAGCTTCTTACTTAAACACTGAAGGTGATAGGGTTATATTTAAAGTCTAATCATCTTCACATCTGGACAAGTGTGCAAAACCCAAAAACTCCTCACACACAGCTTGACAGTAAGTAGCCATATAGAGGTGATCTAAAACCCCAGAAGAGAGTGAGTGAGTGAGTGAGTGAGTGAGTGAGTGAGTGAGTGATGAGTGAGTGAGTGAGTGAGTCTAAAAATTTAGGTTTCTTTTTTCAAAGCAATCATCTCATCAAATTAACACTTGGGAGTTAAATGCTGGATCCAATTCCAGTATTTTTATGTGTGAAAAAATACGATCCTACCTCTTTAAAAAGTCTGAAATCTTTTAACCATGCCCCCCCCGACCTATGATGAAGACGGTATGTCATGTATGTCATGACTGTTATTGCCACCCCTAAGCGTGGCCTCTAAGAGGGTGCTTCTTTCACGAATCACTTCCGGATGATATGCGATCCTTTGGGCAGGAAATGTCACCAGGCCCATTAGACCCAGCAGTAAGAGGCTGCAAACGGGCTCATCAATAGCTGCATCAGCTCTGGGTGTGGTTTTCCCTGCTCAGTTGACTTTGGGCTGTTTTGCTTGATTTTCACCTTCCTTGATCCTGGCTGTGGCTTATTCAGAGTTCCTTCTGGAGAGAATTTTGGACTGCTCTCTTAAGCTTGAGACTGGGCTCGTCTGGGCACAGCTCCTACCCTGCCCTAGTATGTCTGGGTTCTCCCTCCTTACTGGCCCCAGTGCCTGGCAGTGTCCTTGCTTCATAATGTTTCCTGCAGCATTGTGCACCGGGTGCGCAGTCCCAGTGGCGGCATAGCTCAGGATGAAAAGCCCTGACGCAGCACCCTCAAAATTGGTCTGCAGAGCATAAGATGAAAACATAATGCACATTTTAATTATGTAAAGCTAGCAGTAACAAACCTTGCCCATTTTGATAGGGAGTTATGAGTGCACACTTCTTCCTTATTGGTCAATGTAGCTGATGAGAGTATCAAATGAATTGCTGAATGAACTCCTCATAACTGTACACATCTCTGTATCTGAGGGTGCTTCCAGGCCTTACGCAGCAGCAAGCTCAGCTTTGCCTGTACGTGTCCGTTGCTAGGGTGCTGGGGTCAATCCCAGCTCCCTGACTAATGCCAGGGCAGGCATCCAAAAAGAGCCGCATCTCAACCTCGCCCAACCTCCCTGGGCCAGCATGCTTCCCAGCATGCCCACCTCCGCCCAGTTCCTCCCTCCCACCTGCCCAGAACCGCTCGTGCGCCAGGTTTTCTGGGCAATTTTATGGCGCTAATTTTTCAACTTATACAAGGGTATACATGGTAGCTCTTATTGGCTTCTGCATATAGGTATTTCTACATCAATTCTTGGATAAAATAACTAATTTACAGTGAGTAAAAAATGCTTCATAGATCCCTTTGACACAGAGAAATGCTTCACTGTTTCAAGTGGTATTCAAATTCACTGATAGCACAATCCTAGGCAAGTCTACTCAGAAGTAAGTGCCACTGTGTTCAGTAAGACTTACAGCCCAATCCTGGGCTGCCCGGATGCCCGAATGAGCAGCGGTAGCAGCAGCCGCCAGGGAGCCACGAGAGGCTCCGCAGGAGAAAGGGATGCTCATCCCCTTTCCTTGCAGTAAGGAAAGGAACTCACCTCTGCACTGGCTATTTAGCGGGCATGGAGGTCAGGATCACCCCCAGTCCCACACCCCACTCTGCTCCTCTCCCTGCCCAGGAACCAGGATGGATAAAAATCAATGATTAAAAACAAAATCGGATTTTTTTATTTAAATTGGATTTTTTTATTTTAAATTGGATTTTTTTGATTTTTATCCAATTCATTTTAATAAAATGCTTTTGGAGTAAAAATCTATCTAAAGATAGTTTTCTATTCAAGATAATTTAGTTTAGTCAGCAAGAAATGGAGCTTAATGTAGCATGAGGCTGTATATTCTGCAATATTTACATTTTGGGCAAACTCATTCAATGCATCCAAGCCCTGCAAGCTGAGGTAACATGCAGTGCATTGATGCATTCACACAATTTCACAGTAACCATGAGATAAATCATAAAACAAAACATGTTTAAGCAAACACAAGAATATGTAATATAATGTTCTTGTTTTAATTAAATAAAAGAATTTCAGTAGTTCTCCAACTATGTGTGATTACAATCGGTTCTGATATCACTGTTTTACTAACCTGACAGCTTATTATTCTAAATTGGAAACCCTCATTTTGTTTGCAAATAATAATATTAAAGATTCTAACTACCAGCAAGAACGAGTCCTTACATTTAAGGAGCACCTGTCATTTCAGATCCATCATGGCAGTGCTTGTTAGCGGGCATCCACTCACCTGCTGCCCGCCACGTCCCTCACCTTGTTGTGCCACTGCCGCAAGGATGATGATCAGCCGTCCCAGTAAAGTGAATGGTGTTGCAGTTTCACGTCTCACAGTCCAGAACTGGTTGAAACTGGC
>JAJKFI010000050.1:3786350-3803208 GCA_029204185.1 Lerista edwardsae | reverse complement strand
TCTCTCTCTCTCTCTCTCTCTCTCTCTCTCTCTCTCTCTCTCTCTCTTAATGAAGATAGCCAAATCTTTTCTTCTCTGGGTGAAAAAGTAGCAGGGCAGTATTTTTGAACAGAAAATGAACATAATGGAAAAAAGTTCTCCCTTCCTTACTGCCACACAGAAGCCCAGGTTTATATATGTAGCATTCCTGTGGGGGTGGAGGGACTCTAAGTGTTGCAGGAGCCTGAGCTCTGGTGTAACGTAGTCCTGCCCACTCTTCTTCAGAGCCATTCATGGCTAGGAGAGCAAAGCCTCTGAGTCAGCTCTTGGAGCAGCAAATGGCTCTGGAGGCGAGGGGAGGGGCCACATTACACTGGAGCTCAGGCTCCTGCAACACTTAGCGTTCCCCCCCCCATATAGGAACGCCACCGTATGATACAGGGCTGGCTTTAAGCCAATGTGACCAATGTAGTCACATCTGGCACTGCGCTTCAGTGATCACAGACTGTGATCACATGTGCTCCTAAGCCTCTCCTCTGTGGCTGCTATCATCTATGAACTGGCCCTGAGTTTAGGAGTAGGCTGATTTTAGACTTGAGGAATCTACAGTACTTTATATTTTACCAGAGCTCTGAGGTCCACCAATCAGAACCAAATGCAAAATAGTGCCAAAGCTGGAGAGTTCTTGGAGTTCAGGATCAATAGTTTAATACAATATAAGGCAGTTTCATCCCTGATTTTGTTAAGTGCTCAACTAACTGTAGTTAGTTTGGCTTTATAGTACTGTAGCGGGTTTGGCTTTGGAATTTGTGTGCCTTCTTTGTTTCTTAGGCATCATTTGTCTGTTACTTTGATCTTCAGGTGGCCAACAGAGATTGTTCCGGGGCATACTAAAATGCTTCTTCCTATTTCCCCTCTGGAAAGCCAATATGAAGTGCTGTACTCAGAATGTCAAGAAAGCTGAGGAGGATTATTTTTATTCAAAGATTTCCTTTGACACATTCTTGGTGCATCCTTTTCATAGCTAAGCAAAACTGAAATTGGCAAAGAAGCATGACCGGGACCTCAACATCTGGAAGATCTAGGCTGATGTTGCAATCGTGAGACACATGGTTAACTGGGAACGGTGGTCTTTTCCAGTTTCCTCTGGCTCTCATTGCAAACTCCATTTCCCGTGCACAGAAAGCTTAAGCAGGAATGTTGTGCAGCCTGAGACCTGGAATGGGCATAACAGGTGAATATGTTGTTTTTACCTGGGACAATTAACCATTTTTACATGATTTAAGGCCAACTCCTACATCCCATACACACAGTGATGTCATTCAGGGGGAACGGACCAGAACGGGCGTTCAGGATCCTAACGGGCTCCGTGGCTGGTTCCAGGTGCCAATCCAATCAAGACAAGTGCCAATCAAAAGTGAGTTCCTGTTCCTAAATCATTTGAATGACACCACTGCATACACCCCACACATACCGCAAGAAGAGGAAGTTATCTGTGGCAGGGTAAGGTGGCTAGTCTGGCAGAAGGCTAGGGAGGTGGCAGGCAGGCAGGGATGCGGTACCCAGTACCGCTCCCATCCCAGTTTTCTGCCTCCCCAGCTCACACTCGAAGCAGCCACTTGAGTGGGTTGCTTCCTCCAAGATGGGTCAATGGTAGGAATCAATTGAAAGCAGCTTCGCATGCTTGAGTACAACATTTTGAAACATTGTGTAGGATCTTCAAAGTGGCTGGTTTGCTCTGGGTGAGATTTATGCACATCTCAGCCATTCAAGCAGTAATGAATTACATGTTTGGGCTCAGCTTGACATTTTTCTGGTTCTTCTTTGTCTGGGTGTCATTCTCCCCACCCCCTGCTCTGCCTCACACAGCTAAGCACATAGAAATCAGTGGAGTGACACCGGGCAAGCGCTGAATTCCACGTCTTTGCGTTACATGTCATCATAAAACAATTACTTATTCATTCTTTAATCGACTTCCAGGAAAAGAAGCTTGTGAAAAGAGGGTTAAGATTAAAACCACAGGTTAGAACACAAGTATGAAGTTAATCTGTCTGGGAAAATAGCTCTTTTTGCCACTTCCTAAATACATGCTCAAACTATGTGCATCCCTCACACTGAAAAATAAACTCAATGATTAAGTTATGCTATACCAAGAAACAGTAAATTTGGCAGACGTCTAGTAGATTTTGCATTATTAAACTACAGTATTACTACAATTTACAATAGATAGGCTATAGTCACTTAGAGCACAAGTAGCTTGTGTGTCAGAGGGTAAGTAGACCCCCCCCCCGCACACACACCTGGATCCTTCAGTGGAAGGTGCAAAAGTACTCTGGGTACAGATAATGGCTGGGTAGGAGGTACAGCCAGGCATCCAGTACAATTGCCAAGCGCCAGTAGGGAAAGAACAGGACTAGTCCAAAATCCAAAAGACCCTACAAGTTTGGACTATCTTAAGTCCCCCTTTATTTCTTGGACTATCTTGTTTTGGATTGCAGCCCTCTTTTTGTTTTGTGTCGTAGTGCCTTTCAGTTTCTTGATGCCTGATAAGCACACAATTTATTCCTATCACGTACGATGACCATGTTTCCATGCACTGATTTGTAAGTCTGCATTTATGTATGGCCCCAATCCTAATCCAAACTGGCATGCTAGCAGCACAAGGTACTTTAGGGTGGTGTGCCACCACTATGTGCTTCCAGTCCATTGCCGAAAATAGGAAGCAGTGTTGCACATGCAACAGCAGCTCCCCCTCATGCAGGTAAGTTGGCAATGGAAGTATGCCATGGGGAAGGAGGGGGCGCAGCGCAAGGAGGGGAAGGGGTGAATCCTGGTGACTTGCACCAGATGCTATTCCCTCTTTCCTAGGCTGCCCTGCATCTTTTCTCTCCTTGGACTTATTATACACCAGCAACATATCATTGTCATGGTTAGGGTCAAGCCCTGAGCAACTGTATGATCTATGCTAAGGTCTGGGTTCCCTGGAACATCCTCATGTCTTGAACTCTTCCCCTTCCTTGCATTATGGTGTCTTTCCAGGACTTGTGCGATGTGTTGGTTGCTATGCTAGCATTTCTTTTATTTCTCTTGGTGCAGGGGGCTTTACATCCACTGGGATTAAGGTGGGATGGGACCAGTCTGTAAGATCAGAGAACCAATATTTCACTACCACTACAAAGAACCTCTAGGAAAGTCATGGCATAAATCTAAATAAAGAATGAGCTCTGTATTGGTTGTAACTGAAAGAATTCCAAAGAATAGTTGTATGGTGGGAAACAGTTCTGGAGACCACCAAGGAAGTTAGAACAGCAGTATTTTTTATATCAATGTGATCAGAGATACACCATGTTACATAGCTTGGGATGCGAGCATCTTGTTGTCTCCTGGGCTCCCTGAGGCACCTGGTGGACCACTGTGAAATACAAGAAGCTGGACTAGATGGCCCTTGGCCTGATCCAGCAGGGCTCTTCTTATATGTTCTTATGTTCAAAACACCAGTCATATTTTGGCTTTATTTTACGAAGTTTGCAGCATCAAGAATTACACATCCTGTCCATAGCTAAGGTTTGGTATACAGGGAAAAATAGGCAGACAAATCAAACACTTCTATACTTTGAAGTTTTCAGACTTAGCTTCTAGTTTTGCAATTGTCCTCATTTCTTACAAGGTGTAGCCCTGAATAATAAAGCACAGGTCTCATGGTGGATTAGAAGGCTAATATTAGTCAAAAGTATTCTTAGTACATAGCTGAGGGGAACCAGGTAATACGACATGGACATGTATGCCATACTTGGATTATGCAACAACTACAGTATAATATGGAGATGCCGGATATGACACAACTCTTTTCTGCAAAGTTCTATTTTTTCAGGGTTAAAAAGTTGTGGACTAAGAGAATATGCTCATCTTTTTTACTGCCTTTCATGTGAAAATAAATTGTATCGAGGGATGGCATCTCTGCTATTTGCAACCCACCGGAACATGCATATTAGACGAAAATACATTATTTATGAAATGTGTGGCTTAAGGTGAAAAACTTTAAATTGAGTTTGGTGAGTTTTTGCAATTTTGGGTTATGCTCTACACAGGCAGAAAATACTATGAATTATTCAGAGCAGAAACTCGCCAGTGGGAATACGCATAAAGCAGATAGGGAAGCTGAAATGTGCTTTCATATTATGAACCAAAATCTTTTTAAAAATTAAATGGCCATGTTGAGCTGTAATATATTTAATTTCCCCTTGAAATGGTAGACAAGTAAAAGGCAGCTCATTCTTTGCTTCTGGTGGTTTTAGACAGGCAGTATAAGGCCTGTTCCACTGCGCTGATCAGACCAGGGTGACCGATTCAGGGTGCCGTGCATCAGAGTGTCCATCAGGGAAACAAGCCAACACTCAGGCTGCATGTGCGATGCTCCTCATAGACGATTATCTGATTGACAGTGGGAAGTGGGAGGGCTCAACCAGGCATTCCTTCCACCTTTTGCCTGAAATGCATGATTGGCCCAACCAGAAAACAGTATATTTCTTCTATCTGGATTTCCCCCCAAATATGTATTCTTAGGACTGGGTAAATTCAGGAATCTCATAGGGCCTGGAAATTCAGATGATATGGAAATTTGCATTTCAGATTACAGTTCATGCCTACAGATACTCAGTGTGTAATCCTAACCTGGAGTTTGGCTGACACAGTTAGGCCAGCAAAGTTAGGCCGGCACGAAGGTCACCGTAAAGTACATTTGGACCATCCTTGGAGTCAGGGAGGATGGCTCATGTCTGTGTGCTTGACTCCGAGAGTGGTCCAAACATGCTTTACGGTGTCCCTTGTGCCGGCCAAACTTTGCTGGCCTAAATGTGCCGGCATTTATGCTCTCAATTTATTAGGATTATGCTCTCAATAAAATTATTGAATCGGCTCTGCGCGGCCTCCTGGACAGGCTTAGGATTCAGCCTTATGGCCGAATCCCAAGCCTGCCCATTGTCCGCCCATAACTGCCCACTCCCTCCCCATTCCCAATATGGAACCTCCCCTGCACCAGCCGGCTTTGGCCGGCACAAGGGAGGCACTGCTTGAGCGCAAGAGGACTGGCGCTGCCTGTAGTGTTGGTCCCGATGCCTTACCGCTGATGCAAGGGTGCAGCTCGGCGTTTCCGCATTGGCGGTAAGTGCGCAGCACTGACACAACCATGTTGCGTCAATGCTGTGTGTGTCATAGGATTGCAACAAGGAGACAGAGCAGCTGTAGGACTGCAACAAGGAGACAGAGAAACTTTAATTATTTACCTGCTCAAATGCACTACAGTGTAATAATACAGTAGCGTCGGCCTGACAGCACTGACGGTGAGCCTCTTTTGCATCGGCCGAAGGCAGCTGGCGCAGGGGAGGCTCCATGGCGAGGCGGCACGGGGATTGGGCGAGGGAGGGAGAGGGTGGGCGGGGGAAGGCAGGACGTGAGTGGGCTTGTGAAGCGGCCATATAGCAGCATCCTAAGCCTGTTTGGGAGGCCGTGCGGCCCCGATTCAGGCCTTGCGGTCTTCTCAGATCTGCACCCGCTATCCGAGTAGCGCATAGGGGAGGCTGGAGCCTCCCCTACGGTAAGGGAGCGCATGCTCCCTTGCCGTGGGAGGCTCCAGCCTCCCCCCACCCAGCATTAGATATGGCGCTGGCTGGCCAGCCTTGCCATTCCAGCGCTGGGTAGGATTGCGCCCTCAGAGTGCAAACCTGGCAACTATACATTTCAGTGACATCACAAGTCAGAAGTAGACACCCAATCACCACTTCACAACCATGTATCAGTTAGCACACCGGAAAGAAGGAAAGATGAATCCTTTATAAAAGAAGTTGAAGCCCTTCCTTCCCTGCAGACAGGGCCCGGTCTAGGAGCGGTGAAACCCAATGCAGGGCACTCCTGTGGGGCCCCCACCCTCACCATGCCCCCCCACTCACTCTGCAGCCATGACGACAAGAAGAGCACTTGTGATGCCACAGGTGAAGTGTGGCATCTGGAAACAATTGGTGGTGATATGATGATGTCACCACCAACTGCTTGCTGGAAGCTCATTTAGAGCCGTTCAGAGGCAGAGGCAGGCAGGAGGCCCAATGCAAAGCTGCACTGCTCGCCCCACTGACTGTGTGTATCGCCCACAGAGATCCCAGTTGCAGCAGGAAGCTCGCTGCGCAATCACCATCATTGGCATTCATAAATCAGACAGCAGCCTCTAGGGCAGTGATTTTCAGCCTTTGACATCTCACAGCACATTGGCAAAGCACTGCAACGGTCAAGGCACACCATCAGTATTTTGACAATTGACAAGGCACACTGTGCTGCCAGTGGGGGGGGGGCTCACATTCCCCAATGGTCCTACTAATAAATGACCCTCTCCCCAATTCCCACGGCACACCTGAGGGCCATTCACGGCACACCAATGTGCCACGGCACAGTGGTTGAAAATGGCTGCTCTAGGACCTCTAAAAGGTTTGGGAACCACTGACCTAGATCTTTACGGTCTTGCAGTCCTCTACACAACGTAGCAACTTGGAATTTTGCCTCCAAGTTGTTTTCATAGCCTATGTATTTGTTTGTATCCTTGACCTCCTAATCCAGTTAAACTAATGAGTGTTGTATATTCTGTTGGATGAAAATATGAAATAATAAGTGGGAGGTGTAGGGGGCGGGGATTGCGTTCCTCTCATAAACAGCGATTGTCAGTCTCAATCACACTCTTATTTCGACTGAATTCCACAAAAGAACCATGAGCCAGCATAACATTCAGATGGAAAATGTTCTGAACTAGAAGAGAACCCGCCAAAGCGTTGGACTGTCAGCTGACGTTATTCATTTTGCTTTGATTTGATGAGCACTTAACTTCAAAGGCTTTTCCAACAGCCAATCGGTCTTGTTATGTAAAATGGGATTTGGCTGGCTGCTACCTTCCTCTCCCCCCTCCCCACCTTGCCAATGTTCTTTCTGCTGTAGTTTATAATTGAACCGCAGGAAGATTTGCCAAACTGTCATCACATGGAAAAGGCTTTACTGCTTTAGCAGCTGAATCTATTTTTCTTCCGCTTTCATATCTAGAGAGGATTGCTGTATCGACTCCAAAAATATGACCTGTTGCTCAGCAGTGACTAGGCAAGCTGAAAGCTATTGATACTGTAAATCTCTGTGGATCAGGTGGCATATTCTCTGTCCCTCACACTCACAGCCCTCACCAAGGGGTGATTCACCATTCAAAGTGATTCAAGTGTCATCAGAGCTTCCTTCCATCTGAAACATCAATACTCCAGCTGGACCAAAGGCAAACCCTACATGTTGTACTGTGAGCTATCATTATGGGACTTATTGCCAAGGGAAAGTGCTTGTTACCATTCAGAAAACAGAAGCATCAGCTGCTCATCTAACTCTGTTGTTTACTGTGGGTAGATTCGGATGACTGAAATGCGTACTCTTCAAGCCTGCCGTCAGTGTCCAGGATGCAAATCAGTTGTCTGAATTTTCACAGCAATTTACTCTGACAGCAGGAAGAAAGAATCTTTCCAAACCTCAGCCGAAGACACAGGCAACCTAGTTCCCATTAACCCAGATTGCAAACTGACAATACAAAGACTGTTTAATCACACTGGGCCCAGCACAGTCACTTGTTTTATCAGTCGCAATCTGCTCCAGCAACAACCTGGGGTAGCCGCAGCAGAACCAAACTGGCTGACTAAAAGCAGTGGGGAAGCAAAGTGCACACAGGCTCATTGAATCGAGCTGCAGCTGGTGTAACTGGATCAAGCAGTGCTTATTTCAGGCGGTGCTGAAAATGCGTGTCTCTTTTTTTGAGCCCCAGAGTTTCAGAAAGACACAGGCAGTCTGGTTTTAAGCATGTTGAGTCATAAGTAAGTCCCATGGAGTTCAATGGGATGTGCTTCCTAGTAAATATGTATAGGACTGAATCCAAAAACTAATCCTATGTATGCTTACTATGGAGTAAGTCCAATTGAAATGAATGGGGCTTACTTCCAGTGGCGTTCCTATGGGGGGGCAAAAAGCTAAGTTTTGCAGGAGCCTGGTTTCAGAATTACTTCCATCCAAAAAAGCTGCTGAGAATTGCAGAACTCAGCCCAGTCCCATGCATAGTATTTTTAGCAGTGGCATTCCTAGAAGGGGGGCAAAATGCTAAGTTTTGCAGGAACCTGAGCTCCTGTGGACCGCAGCCCATTCCCCTTGCCTCTAGAGCCATTCGCAGCTTGGAGAGCTTGCTCAGAGGCTTTGCTGTCTGAGCTGAGAATGGCTCTAAAGGCGAGGGGAATGGGCTGCGGTCCACAGGAGCTCAGGTTCCTGCAAAACTTAGCATTTTGCCCCCCTTCTAGGAATGCCACTGCTAAAAATACTATGCATGGGACTGGGCTGAGTTCTGCAATTCTCAGCAGCTTTTTTGGATGGAAGTAATTCTGAAACCAGGAGGACCCACTTCCAAGTAAATGTGGTGAGGATCAGCTAGCAAGATTTTGCTTTAATTCTCATCATATGCGCAGTGGCATGTTAAACTGTTGAGACCTCTATGTTTCAGTTGGTTTATTACCAGAAGATAAAAGGGTACGGAGGAATTGGTGGAAATCTAACAGAGGTAAATGTCCTTAACTTTGAAATCAAGAGGAAGAGATCAAAGAGCATTTTCAAATGCTGCATTTGACCCAGTGTAAAAATACACAGATTGTTTCAGTGAGGTAATTTATTTGGGGCAGCTGTTGAGAGATTCCGTAATTTTAAACAGATGCTCATATACTAATTGCTTATTATTTTCCTGTCACACATCAATTACTAAATGACTTTCAGAATAAGCCCCCCCCCCAATACCAGGATGATTAATAATGGTTAAAATTTTTGCAGGGGCGTGTCCAAGTCAGAGGCAGCCTCCTGCCTTTGCCTATAGGACAATACAAGGCTGCTGGTAGGCACATACCCAGTGGGGAATGCATGACAGCTCTTTTCAAGTGGATGGAACTTAATGACCTTCTACAAACTCCTACTGGGACTCTATAGGTTCCTGCAGGGAGGGGTATACAACTGATGCTTCCCAATGATCACTGTTGGGTTGTTCCCTACTGGACTCAGTTGGGGACCCAGCCAACAGGCCGCCCAGGGACAGAGAAGGAGGCGGTCCACCCCCTCTGCTGTTTCCCCATCCCTGTGTGCTGCTTAGCTCTGCCCCCATGCCATGCCAGGCTCCACTTTGGAGCCATACGGTAGCAGGGGCGGGTGGGAGGGCCAAAACCACTAGCCTCTTGGCAAGGTGGGCCCAATCCTATCCAACTTTCCAGTGTAGCCATGTCAGTGGGGTGCATGCTGCAACCTGCAGTGGGGGCGCAGTCACAGTGGCCTCCTCAACATAAGGAAATGTTTGTTCCCTTACCTTGGGGCTGTACTGCAGTTGCACCAGAGCTGGAAAGTTGGTAAGGATTGGGCCCAGGCCTGGCCTTAAGCCAACGTGACCAATGTCATCACATCAGGCTCTGTGCTTTGGGGGCCCCCGCACAGTGGTGGGATTCAAATAAATTAACAACCGGTTCTATGACGTCATAGCTGGAGACAAAAAAAACCCGAAGCCAGCCAAGGTAAGCGAGTGGGTGGGGCCTGGCCATTTAACAACCGGTTCTATAGAACCTGGGCGAACCCCCTGAATCCCACCACTGCCCCCGCGCCAGCGCAGCGAGCATATGGCCTGCTGCTGCAGCCAGGATCTCTATGAACCGTAAGTCAGTGGAAAGAGCAGAGCAACTTTATCTTGGGCCCTCCCTGTGCCTCCAAACTGCCCAAAATGGGCCTCCTGAAAGCAGGTGGCGATGACATCATCATGTCATCACCAACTATTTCCAGGTGTGCATGTGGCACCACAAGTGCTTTTCTTGTTGAGGTGGGGGGGGGGTTGGGTCTCCTGCAAGAATGTCCCACATTGGGCCCTGTGGCTCCTACAGCCAGCCCTGATTGGGCCCCATGTGTTTGCGTGTGTGTGAGAGGCAGCACAAATATGTGCAAGGTGACTTTAAACCTCTGAAGTGGGAGAGCATGTCAGCAGCTGTTTTAATAAAAGGAGATTTACTTGTATCATATATAATAAATATATGACTGAGAGAGAGAGAGAGTGCTCCTGAAACATCACTCATAAAACCAATTGTTATGATCAATAGCCTGGAAAACATTACAGACCGTAAAGTAGTATTCTGCTGCAGCGATCTCACACTGCATGAACACAAGGGAAGAAACAAATGACAGAAATATCTTTTTCTTAATTCTCTATTAAAGACCCTTATTGACCCCTGTTTGAGATGGCAAATTGAAAAGAAAAGCTGAAGCCCAGACATTCAAGCCTGAATGATTTTCTATTAAAGCTATTTGGTTTTTTCCTCTTATCTTCCCCCTGCAGCCAGCTGATACTTATGTTCTTATTCAAAGAAGCCTTTCAGGAAAAACTGCCCCAGGATCCCACTCTCAGCCTGAGAGTCCCACCCTGTCATATTATGCAGTTGTTACCCCAAAGTGCACACCCACCACCTCTGTTGGTGCAGGTTGTGCTACCACAAAATGCATTTTGGCACAGTGCTAAATCTGGGTAATGCGTGGCCAGGACTGGATTCATCAGTTTGTTTGCATTGCTAAAGAGTAGGTACCTGGGGAATCTGGAATACAGACTCTCTCTCTCTCTCTCTCTCTCCTTTGTCCTACTGTATTAACTCAGTTCCTTCAACTGGTTTCCTATAAAAATACACCCCAGTTTTGATAATGGAGGTCATGCTTTGGTCACGTGACAGTGAAGTCAAATGTAGTCAGTAACAGAGTTGGGAGAGAATGATGTTCAGATTTTGTTACTGAGGGCAAAGAAACTGGCTTTGAGTGCTAAAAAAAATAAGAGGTTGAGCCCTGTGAACAAGGCATGTTGGAAATTGTAGCAGGACTTCTGGCCTTCAGTCATCCTATCACTACCTCTTGTGAGTGTGTGGCGGGGGGGGAGGGGGGTTTGCAGGAAGGCGAACTTTCCAGCACCAACTTTCCAGCACCAGTGCCACTGCAATGCAGTCCTAAGGCAAGGGAACAAACGTTCCCTTCCCTTGAGAAGGCATCCATGACGGACTCACACCACTACAAGATGCAGCATCCAACCCATTGGCATGCCTGTATCAACGTTGGTACCCAAAGTGACCCCCTCCTTCAACCCACATTCCTTTCATCAAACAAGTGTGTTTGTCTTTAATGCTAAGTATGAATGCCTACATGCATGTGCGCATATGAGCAAGGTAGACATGCACGTGCAAGTGAATGTACATGTGTGTGAAAATATTTGTTGTGGTAGTTGGAGGGGGTGGGTACAAATCCATTTTGCTGTCCAGCTCCGTGGATTGTCACATGGCCTCATTTTAAACCTTTTTTTCCTTTGACAAGAACCAACTCAAACTGTAATTGCTAATGTTATGTAACAATAATCCTGCACATGTCTTTGAAACGTCGCCTGCCGTTTTAGCAACACTTCTAGGCAATACTGTTTCCTTTTGCCTTTTAATTCAGGGCGAAATCTCTCAATTGTACCTGATGGACTCCAGCTGTGATTTTCATCCAGAGCATGAAATGCTGCTTCAGTGCCTTTAATTCAAGTTAGCTCATTTTTTACCCCATGGTTAAAGTAAGATCAATATGAAGGTAAACCATAAACCAGTAGCATAATTCAGGAATAATGGCTTTTACTCAGTATGAGATGTGGTTCGTTTGAGGAATGCGTACAGATTTTCTGGGTTGGCGTGAAGTTGCTTGCATTTGAATGTATTAATTTGGAAAGCAGTCTTTATTCAATTTTAGAGCACTTGGCAGATTATAACAAAGCATTAGCATTTGCCACAGAAAATGGGCGCTGGGCCCCAGAGATGATGCTGGCAACACTGGGGAATAAGGCCTATGGGGTGGGGGGGGGAAGCAGGGAGCGGGCCTGACTGGGGTGGGTGGGGCCTAGGGTGGCTTCCACTGCTGGATCCTGAACCCCCGCATCAGGCTGGGCCAATGCCAAAATAGCCAGCAGAGATTCTAGCCCTATTGAGGGGGCCAGGGCTTTCCCTAGGGAAGTGCCTGCTGTGTCCCTGTCTCCTGAGGAGATTCCTATGGCTGCTGTGGACCCCGTGGGATTCAGCAGTAGCCATTTTGGTACTGCTCCTCCTCCAAACAGCTCAGGATTGGGCTGCCCATCTACTCAGACCTGCACCAGCTGCTTTGCTGATACAAGTCTGAGTAGAACCAAGAAAATGGTTTGAGGCTGGGAGGGTAGGATATTGCACCTCCGCCACCAATATTGCCCCCTTCCCGGCCTCAATTTGCCCTCTTCAACACCCCATTCTCCGCTATGTTCCTCCACTCCCCCGCCCTATTCTGCCCACTCCTGCCTCCCCCCCCCCGTACTGGTGCCGGGAAATGTGGACGAGTCACTGGTGCGCTGCTGCAGCCACGTGCCACTTGTGGCAACGGCCCACGTGTGTGAAACGGCATGTTGTGTTTTGCAACAACTGTGAAGATCCTTAAGCTGCCAGAATGCTAGTTCTGGCAACATAAGGCCCTGTTAGGACTGGGCCAAAACTCTCATGAAAAATCACCCAACAGTGTGCAGCGCTAATCCCTACCACCTTCTCTTAGCAAATAGTTTACTTGCATCATGCTGGAAATGGCCTTCTATGCAAGTCCATTCAGAAGTGAGACCTGTTGTGCTCAATGGGACTGGAAGTGTGACTAGAGGCAGCTGCTCTTTTAAAAGAGGTCCACAATTTCGCCTCCACTGGCAGGCAGACCGAAAGACCTGCCTGAAGAGGGAGGTGCTTTTTATAGAGAGTAAACAGTGTCACAAAGCGGCCCCCACCATTTCACAGCTGCATCCACCCCACGTTGTCTTGCCTTCCAAACACACTGTGTGCCTTAATGCTGAAAGTCCGGCTCTCGCCATTCCTTTTGTAGTGTATTGCTATCTTTTATTTTTCCCTCAAGCGCCAGGCCAATAAAAGTCCACGAAGAAGGATGTGAAGCATTTGTAACGAAGAGGCATCGTTGGCTATTTCACAGCACAATTGCCTGCAAACGGTTCTTACTCCCTTTGCACTGTTCACATTCAGCAAAGCTTATTGTGCATACAAACCGCACTTTAAAATACTGATAACTAATAACAAGAACAAAGGCTCATTCAGGAAAACATCACAGGGCCTCATTCAGTCAATTCAGGGCATTCTGTATTTGCACACAAATTAGAATTGGCGGACTTGGCCCATCGTTGTGCCACAACACTTAATAGCAGAGTTACACAACGCTGGCATTAAAGACGAGTCGTACGAAACCAGCCACAAAGGATGCAATTTACAACCCACTTTTCTCTGATTGACTTCCGTGGAAAGACTCCTGTGTGGTTTGGTTGTGGGCTGCAGCCTGACAATGCAGTTCTTTCTAAATGCATTTCCATTAGGAGTATTCAGCGAAGTTAAATAATCCAATTCAATTTTCAATTGCACACGTTATTCAAACAGAAAATCATCTTAGCCATCAGATGTGCAAAACTGTGGGCGAGAGGGTTGGAGTATATGGATTTAGAGGAGAATTTGCCTGAATCTATTTCACACAGTTATCAGGGTGGGAGGGTGGGGGATTAATTGAAGGGTCAAATATTGTAAGATATTCCATATAGTCAAGAACATCTTATGTAAGAGGCAGTCTGTCTTTTTACTACATCAAGGGATCATCTGACTGCTGTATGGCAGGGAAGGGGGCTTGCTTAGTAGAGTCAGGGCCATCTACAAGTACGAGTAGGCACCCTGTTCCAGAGATCTCTTTGGAACGCTGACTCCAGCTTAGCTTTTCCTACTGGCCATATACTACGAGCATCTCTTGTTCCATTGAAGAGGAACAAAGCATTCAAGAGTATTAAAGTATGGAATTAACACACAAGCTGCCACCGCACCATCTTTGTGATCACACGGCCCAAGTGTTGGGTCCAAGGAGAGGGGCAGATCTGGGCCAGGAAAGGGAGATGGGATCCAGCATGAGCAACTGCTGCTGAGATTTCCCTCCCTTTCACTGAACTGCTCCCGGCCCTCCTCTGCCTGCTGTGTGGTCGTGGACCTACCATTGGGTGAGGCGGGGCCAAAGCCCTGGGCTCTGGAGCTCCTGGGGCAGGCAGAAGGCAGTGATGGGGTGGTTCGTTTTGGCACTTCCTCCTGCCCCTGCTTCTGTATGGCTCCAAAATGGAGCCCAGCATGGCATGGGGGTTGGGGAACACGGGTTGGGGAACAGGTGGAGGGGGCAGATCTCCTCTGCCTCTGTCCCCGGGTAGGCCATGTACAGGGTCCACAACTGCTACCCTGAACCTCCTCCAAACCTCCCACAACTACCCATCCCTGCCACTACCTTACCTGCTCTGGCGTCGCCTGGCTAGGCCATTAATGAGTATGTGGCATCTCCAGCCATTCACATCAGATGGTGGCATGCCTTTTCGGGGTTCCTAAGTGAACTTATGGCAGCAGATTGCAAGATCCACAGCTGTTAAGGGGGGTTAGGATTGGGCCGTAATTCCATCGAGAGCTATGACCCAAATTGTGGTACAGTATTTCAGATTTTACATGGATAGAGCTGGGCTGCTTATCAAACCACAGAAAATTCTTACTAATGTGAGCAGGATAACAGAGCCCTCTTATCTGAACAGAAAAATAGAATTTTAGTGGGGACTGCTTTTGTTACCGCTGAAGGAGAGGTTAGATCTGGCCAACTCCCTCTTCAGCAAAGAAACCTCCTTTGCGTTTGGTCACCCTGCTCATTAGTGACATGTGCCAGCATCTTGATAGACCAGGAAAACAGAAAAGACCTCCCAGCTGTGAGAGTGTGCCAGCTGTGAGAGTGTGCCTGATATGAGAGTGTGCCAGCTGTGAGAGTATGCCAGTGGTGTACAATGATGTATGAATTTTAGTATTGTTTGTGTCTCCTATGAACCAGCAGCTACCGCCATCATCCAAATCATCACCCTGTATTCACAGGGCATAAATAGAAGGAGGCATGCCTTGGGCTATTAATAAGTCCTTGACCCATTGGCTCAGGTTGTTGTTGGGCGGGCAATGTTTTCATGCTAGGATGTTTGTATGAGTGCTGACTGCAAAACAGCTTCTTGTGTCTGCTGGACTATTTTAGCCCACATCAGAACCAAGAGTCAAAGCACAGTACATCTCTCTTGATCTGTGCCCATGTTAGGAGGACACCACACTAATCCACCCCACTCTGCTTTTTGCTATTGTATGTGTATTTCCCTTGGATGTTTTTTTTCATGAGGATTTACTCCAGTCAGATTGCATAAATCAGAGCTTACCATTAGAAAATGGAACAGCCATTTATGGTCCAGCCTGCGGCTCAGCTTGTTCTTCCATGTATAATTACGGAAAGCTTTAGTTGGGCAAATTAACCAATCCAAATGATGAAACTTCCTCTCTCCTTGCCCTCTTTAGAGGTGGTTGGTTTTTTTTTTTCCTTCCAAGGCAGAAAGAGATATTCTCAGAGTGACTGTCTCGGAAACAGAAGTGGACCTGGGAAAGCAGAGAGTGGACACTGCTGTGCATTTAATACCTTCCAGTATTTTTGCAGACTTCATCGCATTTCCCCTTCCAATGCCTTTAGCAAGGCAAAGAATTCATGTTCTCATTTGAACGCTGGGGAACTGAGGCTGACAGATTGGGACTTGCTGGAGGCTGCCTGGCAATTCCATGGCTGAGGCTGTTTTTGAATCCAATTTTCCTTGATCCACACTTCCTGCTGAGTCACAGCGTGAGGAAGAAGCCAGCTCTGCCCCACTTGCCACCCACTGAATCTGAATGCAGCCCCACAAGCCCTGTACTATGGGGCTGCCAGGCAGTTTCTCGCAAGACCAAGATGTTTACTGAGCACTGGTAGGTAGGTAGATCACAAGTTCCCCAGACCAGTGTTTTAAACCATTCTCTGCTAGAGTGCACAGACATAACCTGGGAATAAGAGACTAGCGTTCGTGGGGTTCTTTCTTTTCTTTCTTGAAGTTTTATTAACATGCACATGTTTGGCCTCTGCTGGCAGCTCTAACTGTCCTTCAAGGTCAGAAATTAATACCTCCTGTACACTACTACAAAAAGCCTTTTGGCTGTGCTAGGGAGCAGTATGGTACAGTGGTTAAGCATAGTGAGAGATGGGTAGCTGAATTCTATCCCTGTCAGCCCACAGCATGCAGTACCACCAATGAAGTGTTGAGTTCTATGGAAGGGGAAGGGTGACAAAAAGGCCTAGAAGTGGTAGATAAAACTATTTTTACTTTCCTCCCCACTCCTGAAGCTGCCTGGCCACCAATGGGTCTTCTGCTATTTAGCCAGCATATGTCTGAGGAACCTCAGGAGGCGTATTAGGCTTGGAAAAAGGTGATAGGATCTTCTGCTGTCACTGCTATCCTTCCTCGTCCACCCCTGAACTGCCCCTGGACCATTCCTGCTGCCACCTTATATGCTCCAACGGGTGCCTGGGAGAGTCTCCAGCTGTTTGCACTGGTGGCTCTGAAATGCATGATGGTGATGTGGCTTTCATGGGGCCAGAATGGGGCTTACGGCAGCAAGCTGCAAGATCCAGTTCCATAAGCCCTCAATAGGATTGGGCTATAAAACTGGAGAGACTTGGGTTGGGATATTTGCTCCATGAAGGTCACTGGTGGGGGGGGAGGGAACATGGGAGAAGTTACTCAGCCTAACCTACTGCATAGAATATGGTTGTGCGTATTAAAACAAGGTGTGGCAGTACATCACCATAAACTCCTTGGGGAAAGACTGGGATGCAAATAAATAAATAAATAAATAAATAAATAAATAAATAAATAAATAAA
>JAJKFI010000050.1:3748813-3786340 GCA_029204185.1 Lerista edwardsae | reverse complement strand
AAATAAATAAATAAATAAATAAATAAATAAATAAATAAATAAATAAATAAAAGTTTAGTCATCATGGTGGTAGTCCCTTTGGTCATTCAGTAATCATAATCATGCACATTTTCCACAAATTACAAGTTACAATTATGACTATTGCTGTCAAATGCTGTGCAATTTTGTGGATAAAGAAAAATGTGGTCCCTCTATACCAGGGGTTCCCAAACTGTGAGCCACGGTTCCCCAGGAAGACGTAGCAACCAGCCAGGGAAGCTGAAAAATCCCCTTAGAAAAACCTGCCACCTTATACATTGTGTAGGATTGGAGCTCTAATGGGGAACCGTGGCCAAGCGGCTCAGTTGGTCAAGGGAGCCACCAGTCGAAAACGCTTGGGTACCAGTGTTCTATGCCAAACAGAGCCCACCAGCCGACTGAGGATTTGATAAACCTCCTTTTCTGCTGCCTTGCCGCTGACTGAATACATCAGAAGGCTGCTTGTCAAGCTCTTGGCATGACAGCAGCATACATGGCTGGTGGGCTGCATCCAGTTTGGCAGATCACAGCTTGGGAAGGCCAGGTGCAAATGCTCCTGGGCTGAGTTCCCGACTTACTGTCAGCACCATCACAGTCATGCTGGCAGGCGTATCGGTGCTGGGTATGAGGTAGGCAATGGGCAAATTATTGTTCTCCCCGCACATGTTCACTGACTAGGTGGGCTGCGTTGTGTGCGTAGCCCTTGATGCAGAGCACAGCAGAGACGCAGTGAATACGTGCCAAGCGAATGGGCTGGGAATGGAGGTGGCAAATGGGAAGAATCTGGTTTGCTCTGCCTTCCGCTGGTGAAAGACAGCTTTGCATGCCATGCTTGCAATAAGAGGCCTTTCAACACGAGAACTGAACTCTTAGTTCTCGTCCAGTGTTAGATTAAGGGAGGCCATGTGACAGTTTAAGTTACATTGGTAAATATAAATAGGAAGGGATTGAGTTGCATCTTGGCCAGGGAGATGTGAGTGCTACAAGTCAACTGCAAACCTGTAAACACTGGAGCGACACTGGTGGTATTTCCCTACAACCTGTCCAACTCTGTCTGGTTTTGTGTTGTTCTGGCTTGAAGTGTCAAGGGCACATCCCGACTGGCTGCTTTCTGGAAGCGTCAACACAGGGTGCTGTAAAGAGACATAACAGCAGATGACGGCAACTCACAGCTGTGTCTGGAAGCACCTCTAGAAGTCCACCTCCGCAAATTATCTGCGGCACAGCCATGTGACAAAGCACACAAATGTGGATGGCTGTGGGTGGATTTGTTATGCAAGAATCGGCCTTTCAAGTCATTTGGAGTGCAAAGGTGAACATGCGTATTTTGCTGCTGTCCTTCATTCCAGACCAAAATGAAAAGACCACAGCTAGACTGATGCTGAAGGGGTATGCGCACAAACGCCAATCCATTCAGTGGGGGCGCAATCCTAACCTCGAGTTAGGATTTCATAGTGTATTGGAAAAGGCAGGAGATACCCCGAGGAGATAGGGAATGGTATCAGCAGTGGCTCCTTGTCCCAGATTAGCCAGGAAATACTGGGTTAATCTCGGAGCTTCTGCAAGGCTCGGGAGCACAGCTGTAGGGTGATGCAGGCCCTGGCTGGGAAGGGATTAGCACAGGTGCAGATGGGTGTGACTGATGAGCTAGAGCCTGCCCAGCAACAGACACCGATTGGCCTGTCTCAGTATAAAGTTGAAGGCAGGAGCTGCAGGAGGTTAGCACCGGGAAGGTGTGGCACTGGGTAGGTGCTGGATGGATGGATTATTGAAGGACTGGATAAAGGAAGGGTGATTAGCACCGGGCAGGTGTAGGTAGGAAGGAAAGTGGCTGTGGATTGACTGACTGATAGATTGCTGGATGGACTGACTGACTAATGGATGGACTGACTGGCTACTTAGTTATTGGAACTGTGAGTGGGTTCCTGTGGTGCCTTGGTTGGAGAATTGTTGTATGGCTGCCACGCCCCTGGAGCCACCGAGTGGAAGAGGCAGGTGTGGTTTAGGCAAGTTGACTGCCTATTGTTTAGTGATGGGGTTTTGTGGTGCCAAGTTAGGGTATCTTGAGCTAAGTCAGTGATGAGGGCAGTCTGGAGGAGGCTGGCCAGCCAGTGAATCCAAGCAAGGCTGCTGGAATAGAGGAGGCCCAGTGGGTGAAGGAACCCCCTCCCTCTTGCCTATCTCTGAGGCTACTTAAAAGGGAAACCAGTCAGCCTAGTGTGGGCGTTGGAAGCCCAGCAGGGAGTTTCTGGCAGAACACATAGTTAGGTCAACAACGTTTGGCTGGCACAAGGGACAGTGTAAAGTATGTTTGAACCACGCTTGGAGTCAGGGAGGCCACACACAGACATGCACCATTCTCCCTGACTCCAAGAGTGGTCCAAACATGCTTTATAGTAGAACTTGTGCTGGAAAAACTTTGCTGGCCTAACAGTGGCAGCCTAACTCCAAGTTAGGATTGTGGCCTGGGTGTATAAGTGGGGAACAGAATTGTCCCTGCATATTGCCCAGAAGGACAAAGGTTCTTCAGAGACAAGGAACAGCGGTTCCTTATCCAGACAATGGGAGAACAGCAGATGCCAGGATTTAGTTGCTTCTGCATGAGCAAGAATTCCCTCAGACAAAACCCAATTTAGCATTCTTTCATCCCTCCAAATAGAAGTGGCATCTCCTAATCTACAAGTTAGCATGTGGTGCAACAGCAGCTGCACACATGTTGCACCTGAATGGTCTCTCAAGCTCCCTTTTATATACTTTCGTGAGGAAAAAAGTAGCTGATGCAATCCCCTGAGATTTTGCTTCATCCAGACATGTAACCTTGGCTTAACGCCCAGAATATCTCCTGATATGATAAGGCAAGAGAGTCGTCCTTACTAACAGGTGCAAACTAATGGTGTGACTCAGGACTTTTACCCAAAAATTAACCCCTAGAGTGGAGGAACAGGCTGACCACCAGGAAGAACCTGTGCAGACCACGATCTCCTTGACATGCATAGGTCTGCCACAATCTGTGAATACACCCTGTTGGTGTGCCCCACAATGAACTTGCTGGACACGCATGCATGCCAAATGTGCAGCAACCAGGCGAATAACTGGCAGGTGCATTAATGCAGGACATGTGGTTAGTAGGCAATATAGGGCTCCACCTCACACATTCACTGAACAATGGTTGTGAGTTGTGTGCATAGCTGTGGATCTAGAGCACAAGAGAAACATGGTTCATCATGTAGAATATGTATTAATACCTGGAGGAAAGCAGTGGGATTGGAGAAGGGATCCTTCATACACAGAGTTAAATTTGCAAGTTTTTGTTATATTCACTCAGTGAATTTATCTGTATTAGCTAACCATCCCATTGGTTACATTCACCATGGCTGGATCAAAATCTGGCAAGCTGAGGCTCAAGTGAGAAGGAAAGGGCAGTGGGCTGCACAACAGGCAAGGAGAAGCAGCATTTCCAGTTAGCAGCGCTTCTGGTGTGTGAGTATGACATTAGGATGTGGTAGTTGGGATTTTGCAGTAAAAACAATGCGGCTTCCATGATCAAGGTGATGAAAGCGGGTCCCCCACTAAGGGGGTGGAAACATTTCTATTATGTTCTGTGATTGTCCAAACAATAGCAGTTTTTACCAGAATGACCAGAAAGAAAAACCAGCCACAGATTTAACAGAATTCATGAAAAATCAATCCTCATATTGGGAGAGGGGGGAATTTCCAGTGATTGCCAGGAAGGTATCTATGCATTGCGCAGTATATTTGTTAGTAAGTATACAGAAAACCACACTTTCCTGAAAGGATGGATGGATGGATGGATGGACGGACGGACGGACGGACGGACGGACACACACACACACACACACACACACACACACACACACACACACACACACACACCAAAGATCTACCCCACATAACCCTAATGGAGACTAACTGGTAAAGCACCTCCCCTTTCAACCAGCACAACAAATCACAGACACTTCTCTCTCAACAGCTGGCCGCCTGGTGCTATTTTCCTATGTTACCTTCCTTGCCCCATTAGGCGGCAGAATTTTGATGTCTGGTGCTGTAATCACCACCAGTTGGCAACGTTTCATTGGCCCAGACAGGCTATGGTTTTTCTTATTCCACAGTGCTAGGAGTTATTTTCATTTTATTCTGGGCTGTGAGACAAGGCGACATTTCATCTGAGGTAAACGACTTCTTGCACCTCCTCTCAGTCATGTTAATGCGTTCAGTTTAAGCCTTAAGAGACAAGGGAGGGAAACACAAATTCCATGTATACGCACTGATGAAGCTAGTTGTGGAGAAGACGCTCCTGAGGCTTGCGTAATTATTGGTGTGGTTCCGGTGTAGTGCACATATCCATAAACTTCCCAGGAGTAGAAAATTAACTTTTCTTCAAATTAGCCTGTGGGACCTAACCACTTAACTCCTGTTACAAGCTGGGCAATAATAAGCTGCCTTAAAAACCCTAATAGGATTGTTACTTTTCATTGCCTGTCTTGATACCAGAGAGCGCTTTTATAGTGCTGTATAGCCAGCCAGGAAGCCTCTGACTTTCATTTCAAAGATCTGTGTCCATTCACTTCATGCACTCAGTTAAGCCAACAGTGAGTTCCAGCATATTAAAAGCCTGCAATTTATCTCCTTCCAGGCTATCACCTTGTTAATTTAATCACCCACTACCTTTTTTCCCTTTCAAAACATGGTTCCAAAATGCCAACCATGAGAAATAACCCTTTTATGTACAGATGCTCCTTAATTCCTGCTTCACGGATATAATAAGCTATGAGGTGATGGGGAGGAGGTGTAGTGTGGTGGTCAAGAAATTGAGCTATGACTCAGGACAGTGGCATGGCTGCTGGGGGTGGTGTGGTAAGTACTGCCAGTGCCACAACGTGCCATGGAAGCAGCCCCTCTCACTCTCCATCAGAGCCAATCAGGGCAGCAATGGTAATGTGTAGGAGATGCTGTTTGGTTCAGTGAGTGCCTGTTCATTGCCATCATTGCCTGGAATGGCTCCAATGATGAGTGGGAGGAGCTGCTTACCCGGCGCATTGTGGCACCTGCAGTACTTACCGCACTGCGCCTCCTCTGACTATTCCACTGACAACACAATACTACCTGCCCTCTCGCGTCGATGCAACATCATCGAGTCAACGCAAGAGGCGGAGCGCTGATGCGGAGGCGCCAATCGCCACCCCCACTTCAGCGCTCCCACTGTCAGGATGACGCTATGAGTAGCATTGGCCCAACAGTGCCGACGGTGAGCCCCTCCTGTGTTGGCTAAAGGCGGCTGGCACAGGGGAAGCTCCGTGCCAAAGCAGCACAGGGATTGGGCAACGGAGGGGGAGGGTGGGCGGGGGGAAGGCGGGACATGGGCAGACTTGGGACGTGGCCATACGGCCACATCCTAAGCCTGTTCCGGAGGCTGTGCGGCCCCAATTTGGGCCACGCAGTTTCCTTGGATCTGCGCCCGCTCTTTAGGGGGTGCAGATCCGAGGAGCACATAGGGGAGGCTGCAGCCTCCTCTACGGTAAGGGAGCACATGCTCCCTTGCCATGGGAGGCTCCAGCCTCCCCACACCCAGCATTGGACATGGCGCTGGTCGGCCGGTCTTGCCATTCTGGCGCTGTGTAGGACTGCGCCCTGAATCAGGAAATTCCCAGTTTGAATCTCAAGCCTTCTATGAACGTGCCGGCTGGGTGACCGTAAACAAGTCATTTCATGTCCTCTTGGCCTTAACTCCTCTCTCTGCAGTATGGGGCTAGTAATATGTTGCTTTTTGGGTTGTTAAGGATTACAACATGATTGTGAAGAGCTCTGAACCCTTGAAAGCACCATCCAAATACTAAGCAATTAGTATTCTTATTTAAGTGGTTGCCAAAAGTCACCCTAATCTGTGAGATTGTTCTATAACTTCAGGGTTAAAGGTGTAAAGGCCTTGCTATCTGCAGTGATTGTTCTCAGTAGGGCAGGAACACAGACCAGGGAAAATCTCAGCTGGCAAGACAAGTGGCTCGTATAAGAAGAGAAATACATTATAGAGCAGGGATTCTTAACTGAGGATATTAATGTCCTTTTGGGGTATGGGAACCAAAGGATAAAGGTATGGAACTCGATCTCTGAACAATTAAAAACAATTGTTGTTAGTTTATTAACACTCCCCATATGGATTAAGGCATTCTGCTCCAAGCTATCCATATGTAAAGTAAAACCAAGCTATTAACATCTTTTGAAGTCATATTGGTACGTAACAGACTGATGGTGATGATTTTGACAGTCTGGCAAAGTGGGTATGGGATCATTCTGGCAATCCATACTGGGTAATAATAAAAAAAGGTTAAGAACCCCCCGCTCTGTAATTCAGAGCCGGCCTGGTAGGGGGCATCCATCTGACACATCATCGGGTAAGAAACAGTTTTTGGCATGACGCCTTAAGCACCAGAAGATTTGGGCTGGCTCTGTTAAAGTTCACCTCTAGAATTAACCCCTGAGAGAGGAAATGTTTGTAGGCATGGATTCTGTTTAAAGAGCAGTGCTTCTCAAACTTTTTAGTGCTGGAACCCACCTTTTACAATGCCAGTCATGTCAAAGACCCACTGGAAGTGATGTCATTAATCTTGAAATGATGTCATGGCCGGGAGTGACATCATCAAGCAAGAAGTGCTGTCATTGTGACATAATAAAATGACAAATGCTAAATAAATGCATAATAAAATGACAAATAAATGCAAATTGGCATTCTTCACCAGCAGCAATTGCACAACCATGAAGCATCCCTGACAGAAAACAGGATTAGGACAAAATATTATGTAAAAGCACTGAACTAAAAATAACATTAAAAAAACCCTCAATTTAAATATACTGTTACCACTAACAAAAGGAATATAGTAGGAGTAAGGTTTGTAGCTTCTAAGATGGCTGCTCCCAGCTTTCCGTGACCCACCTGACATAAGGTTGCGAACCACCAAGTGTGTCCCCACACACAGTTTGAGCAACACTGTTATAGAGAATTGCAATTTTACCATTGTGGGTCATGTGAAATTATAACATCCCTGGGGCAATCTTATGAAAGCACATGTACAAGCATGGAAGCCAAAATAGCACTGTTGTGTTCTCTATGTGCTGTTTCCTACACCCCCTGCTTGGTGGTGCAATCTGGCCATGCTGTCATGGCCAGAGAGTCCATCTTTTTAATAGATGGAGGCTATGCGTAACAAGGGTATCTTCAGAGGGCTGACCTTCTGGAATATGTGCTTGAGCTGCAGCCCTCCCTGCTCCATCACTGACCAGTGACTCCTGTACATAGGACCCATGCTCCCATCGTTATTTTGGGACCAGAACAAAGTTGTAACATGCCACCCTCACACACACATACTGGTTACTCATTCCACATAAAAACAATCTCATGAGTCGTGAAAGATTTTCCATTTTCATCCCTAAAATTACATTTTCTACATTTTTGAAATTATAATGTGGCCCAGAGGGGGACTTTGGTGGTGGTGGTGGTTGTTCAGTCGCTAAGTCATGTCCGACTCTCCGCGACCCCATGGACCTCAGCACGCCAGGCCTCCCTGTCCTCCAGTAGCTTCCGGAGTTTGCCCAACTTCATGTCCATTGCTTCGGTGACACTGTCTAACCATCTCATCCTCTGCTGCCCCCTTCTCCTTTTGCCTTCAATCTTTCCCAGCATGAGGGTCTTTTCTAAAGAGTCCTCTCTTCTCATGAGGTGGCCAAAGTATTGGAGCTTCAGCTTCAGCATTTGTCCTTCCAGGGAGCAATCAGGCTTGACTTCCTGTAGGATTGCCCGATTGGATCTCCTTGCAGTCCAGGGGACTCTCAAGAGTCTTCTCCAACACCATAATTCAAAAGCATGGGGACTTTGGTACCATGTCCCAAAACATGCACACCCTTTTTGCTATTTTTGTTTCACATTCCCTACACAGATTCCTGACCACTTGGCAATTTCTTGCTTGATCTTCATATGGGTAGTATTATCCTTTCAATGTTTGCATTTTTTTATTCTAATGACCAATGGGGCTGTAACTATTTAAAAAAAAATAGACCAATTTGGAGTGTAGTCCGAACTGGACAATCTGCCAGTGCACCTGCAAATATGTGTCACAAATATGTCGTAAGGCCCATTTGTGTACATAGCGGCAGGAGGGAGTATGTCAGGGCAGGGGAGGGTGAATTGATCTGGCCAGGGTAGGGGGCAGGATCAGCAGAGGCTTTCCACAGGGCTGCTTGGACTTCTGCGAGCTGAATAGCTGGGAGAGATCCAAGTAGCCCCATTGGGAAGGTTGGGGCATTACTTGGAGTCAATCAATCAACCAACAGTATTCAGTATTCCCCTTACCCTAAGGAGACCTCCAGCCTGACAAGTGCACCCTACCTGCCTGCCTGCTCAGGGATGGAAGGTGGGAGCAGGGAACATGCGGTGAAAGAGAGGAGAAATTGCATGGCACTGCGCATGCATGCACGTAGTGTACACATAAAACCCGAAGCCCATGGCTGGTTCCACAGCCCACCAGAACATGGCACTGCCCCCTACTCAGTGATGTCATTCAGGGGGAACAGACCAGAACGGGCGTTCTGGATCCTAACGGGCTCCGTGGCTGGTTCCGGGTTCCCGACAAGTGCCAATCAAAAGTGAGTTCCTGTTCCTAAATCATTTGAATGATACCACTGCCCCTACTGTGCAACCAGCAGGAAAAATACAGCAAAGGGAAAGCTGGCTGTTTCTCCAAGTCAAAAAATATTTGCATACGCACATTGAAGGCATCTAGTTTCTGTTCCTAAGAGGGGACAGTGCTAAGGTGAGTTAAAGTGATAGGACATCCATCATTCATGTATGTACTTGATTGTATATACCCATTGTATAAAAGTGTGCATCTGTGAAGCAGAGGCTATCGGGGTGGTGGTAGACTGGGTGTGATGGGGAGAGCCAACAACTCTCTTTTAAAAAAAGGCCATTTCATTCTCATTTGCTGCTATAAAGTTCATATTTGCATACATTTAAGGAATTGAATATCCCCAGGTTGGAAAGTGGCTACTTCCCTGAATACAGGGAATGGATGGAAATAAGCAGGTTTCCGGTGCTGTGTTGTGCAAATGCACTTTGCACACTGTAGCCTGTACGTCATTGCGGCCATTTGTTACTCTGTGTACCAGTGCGTTTGCCAGTAGTTGCCTAAGCAAAACCATAAATTCTGCTCTTGCTTTGTCACTGCATTCTAATTTATGGTGCCCATCGTCTAATGATGCTGGAGGAAACGTCACCCATGAAACAATTACACAAGCATCCCTCCTTGTTTTTGTAGTCCAACGCCTGCCCTGCCAAATTGGAGCAAGAGCATGAAACGAGCCTGGAACATGGACATGTTTTTTGCGCAGTCGGAGTCCACACCATGTTTGTTTTATATGCCACAACCCTCAGCGCAAGGAAGGTGATGTTGCATCAGGTTCAACATTCCAGAAGAAAGCTCTTGAATTGCACAACGCACTTCTTTCGGTGTCTGGTTGATGATGTTGAGTGTCCAGGCTGCTGCCCCTCTGCTGCAAACCCCAAGAGGTATGCTGCGTGCAGAGGCGACTCTGGTCATTCCCACCCCTGACCCAGAAAAATTTATCACTTGTTGAGTCCTTGTTGCCAGCTCTCTCGTTTGTCATGCCTGTTCTGCACAGACTTTTGGAAATTTCACAAGGGAAGCTTTTTTCAGCATGCTGGTGCATTGATGGAAAAAGCTTCCATTCAGAATCTCCTTTGACATAATTGAAGGGACAGGACTCCTACCCCCCAAAAATGGCAATGATATCTAGTTGCCAGCCCCATTTAAAGCCCACATCAATATACAGTACTGTGCAAAAGTCCAAGGTCACCATTAGATTTGTTGTTTTAGCAATGATCATGTATTAGAAGAGATCTGGGAAGTGCTGGAATAATATACCAGACAATTACTTCAGAAAACCTCAGGGCAGTATTCCCCAAAGAGTTCAAGATTTGCTTAGAGCCAAGGGAGGTCACACTAAATACTGATTTTTGCCTGAAGAAGCCATTTTGTTCTGAAAATGTGTTTGAATTTTGTGTACATATTTCCAGTATTTTCTGTTTGTATCTTAATACAGAGACCAATACATAAATGAGGATGGTCATTTAAACTTTGCTTAAAAAAATATTCCTCAAATATTCCTGTGCCAGGGTTAGCAAAATGCAAACGTTGTCGTTCTGGGATTGTCAGCACGTTTTCACTTTGCCCAACACATGCAGCATCATTTTGTACTTTCCCATTCTTCAAGCTTTTGTTGTTTTGATGTCTCTTTTAAAAGACTGGTGACTCTGGGGTCTTTGAGGGCCATGAACTGAGACCTTGACACCAGATGTTCTTAATCATTCTTGTACATTGACAAAAACAATAGAACCCCATTCTTCGCCATCTATACTGTAAACATCATTGTCAGAGCTGTCTCATACTGCACGTCCCCATTTATTAATGTGAACCTGGAAAGGAGATTTGGAAGAGCAGCCTCCTGCTGGAGAACTATGCTGTTGAGGCCTTTCTAGGCAATCATCAAACACACCCAATAGTTCTGCAAGCCAGCATTTAAAATGTGAGAAAATAAATGAGCTCGAGTTTGCCATTTTGCTATAATGGAGAGAGCAGAATTAGATGAATTCAGCTGTTTTGAGCTTAGATTGGCATTATTAGACCTATTGCTAGAGACGTTTGTTATTTACCCAACTCAGAAGTAAGTCTACAGTAAGATTTAGGGCACAGTCCTATGTGTTTAATGGGACTTACTCAGCGATGGGATCTACAAATGAACAAGGGGAATGCTGGGCGGGACGTAGGCGGGACTTCCACTTGAGTGGCAGCCCATCCGTAGCGTTCCGCGGCTACCCTGGCCTCGGGGGGGCTCCTGCACGCCGCAGGGGACAGGTAAGGGTTGTGCCAGGTGCCTGCCAGGGGGCAGCCCCCCCCCGAGGCCAGGACAGCTGCGGAACGCTACAGACGGGCAGCCAATCACGCGGAAGCCCCGCGTAAGTTCCGCCCAGCGTTCCCCTTGTTCATTTGTAAATCCCATCGCTGGACTTACTCCCAGGAAAGTGTGGATGGGATTGCAGCCTTAGGGTGAAATCTTATATTACCAGAAACAACCGCCTCTACCTATTGTTATGGCTAACCTAACTTGATTGGTGACCAGGAACACAGCCTAGGGCAGTGGTTTTCAAACTGGTGTGTTGCGATGCCTCAACCTGGAAGCTTCTGCCCCTTTGCATTTAAGGGGCAGGGCAGGGTGGAAGGCAATGATGTGATCCCCAGGATCATGTCTCTGCTTTGGGCCACAGGGGCTGTGATTGCCTTACCTGTCACAGTGCTGTTTAGGAAACGAAGCCCCCACAGGGCTCCCCGAATGAGAGAATGAATATAAAAAGCAATCACGGCCCACTTCCGGGTTGTGGTTGTGAAACAGGAAGTGGGTCACGATCACTTTTAAAATTCATTCTGTCATTTGGGGAGCCCTGTGGAAGTTTCCACAGGGCTCCCTGCACCCAGTAGTGAAATTCAGGGGGTTCGCCCAGGTTCTATAGAACCAGTTGTTACATGGCCGGGCCCCGCCCACTCGCTTACCTTGTCTGGCTTCGGGGTTTTTTTTGGCTCCGGCTATGACGTCATAGAACCAGTTGCTAATTCATTTGAATTGCACCACTGCCCATACCTCTCCCCCCCGGAGCCCAGCACTGCGATAGGTACGGCAATCACAGCCCCTGTCGCCCAGAGCAGTGATGCGGTCCTGGGGGCCACATCGGTGCCTTTGCCTTGCCCCCGCACACACTTACAGTGGTGCAAACTCTCCCTGAGGGTTTGAAAACTGCTGGCCTAGAGTCTTTTCTCTGGCCTTGGGAATGTGACACCCATCAATGTTTAGGAGAGGAACAAAGGGACGGCAAGAAGCAGTCTCAGTTTGGATCTGGATACTGAGGCAGAGAGTGCTGCGAGGTTTGGTTTGATCGATGATAACAAAGCAACTGCATATTAATGTATAGAGCGAGGGGGTATCTCATGGGAAATAAAATCCGCAAAAAGGTTGGAAATGATGCAACCTCACTTTCAATCATAATTATTTCTCTTGCATGTTATTGTACTTGTTGGTTCACAATGTGCACCTCACCATGTTCAAGTGTGCAACCACATTGCACATTGAGCTCTGAGTCATGAGCACAACCTCCGTGGCACCGTTGGAACTATTAAAGGCACTCTGAAACAACATCACGGCATTAATGTCTTTATTTTACTGCCGCTCCGGATACCTGCTGCCCTTATTTTCCATTTTCCATTTAATGTGTTAGTACTTACTGTACTACAAAGAACTGGGTCAGTATCAAGGTCAGTGCCTTGGAAAATTTTGAGTAGTTCAAACAGAATGTTTCATGAATGTGGATTACACAAGAGGATTTTCTTCAAACTAAGCTATGATGTGCATTTTTTTTATGGAAACACACATACAGGAAATCTTTTTGTATGTGAATGAGAAATAACCCTGGGCTTTGGCAGGAAAAAAACAACCAAAGGGTATCCATAACCTCCTGGGCACCAGTTGGTGGCAAATATACTTTACCACCTCTAGGTTTCTTTTCTAACTTGCACATCTTGCCTGCCAATGCTGTTCAGAACTAAAAAAAACCCAGAGGGAGGCAGACAGCCTCAGTTTGGCCCCAAGTCCTAACTTTCCAGCATTCTCGATAGATCAGGTGAGTTTAATTGAATGTATTGTCATTGTTATGACATAACAGCTGCTATACATCTCTGTGCAAGCTTCATGCGGCTCACAGTGATAATCTATCACAATAATCAGTCATTGTATACCAGCACGTTATTGCTCTAATTTTTATTGATAGTTTTGAAAGGTGTGCAAGAAAGAAACAAGAAGCAAAAATAGAGAGAAAAATTACATAATATCCCTCAAATATTGCAAAGGCGCACTGAGGGCGCAATCCTAACCTGGAGTTTGGCCCGCACAGTTTGGCCAGCACAAGGACCACAATAAAGCGTGCACATCCATAAATGGTGCACGTCTGTGTGCTGGCCTCTCTGACTCAGAGAGTGGTCCAAACATACTTTACGGTGTTCCTTGTCCCTGCCAAACTTTGCTGCCCTAACTGGGCTGGGCTAACTCCAGGTTAGGACTGCGCCCTGAAACACGTTCCAACATATAACTGAAATATATGTAAAAACACAACTTAACACAGAATAAGGGGAAAAATAAGACACAATACCATGACTTACATATAGAAAGAGGCCAACCCTACTGAAGTTAGTGCTGCATCCTGAGGGAGGGGCAATCCCAGAGGTCTCCTCTAAGTAAGGGAACATTTGTTCCCTTGCCCAGGGATACACCTCCATTGCCTGAATGGGTTTACTTTGATCTGCTGCAGTGATTTTGCATGCACAAATTCAAGTGCATCCAGGAAGGCAGATTAAGGGCACAACCCTAACCTGGAGTTAGGCCTGCACAGTTAAGGCAGCAAGGTTTTGCCGGGACAAGGGACACCATAAAGTATGTTTGCACCACTCTCTGAGTCAGACAGGCCAGCATACAGACGTGCGTCATCCTCTCTGACTCTGAGAGTGGTCCAAATGTGCTTTATGGTATCCCTTGTGCTGGCCTAACTGTGCCGGCCTAACTCCAGGTTAGAATTGCGCTCTGAGGCTGGGAAGGATAACATATCGGCTGCGGCACACCCATTAATACGGCCCCTTCCTGGCCTTGATCCTCCCCCTCCCTGCCCCAGTCTCTGTTCTATTCCTCCCCCTTCCGTCCCCTCCCACCCACCCTCACACTGACTTACCGGTGCCAGGGCTTTCCTTGGGCCCATTAGTGCACCGCTATGGCCACATGCCATGTGCAGCGATGGCCTGGCTGCTCTCTGTGAAGCCTTTTGTGACAGCCACAAAGTGTGCTGCGCTGCTGGAACGCCTGCATTGGCAGTGTAGTTCGTCCAAAAGATTAGGCCCAAATTTACTCCCCTAGAAACTCACCCAAAGATCTGCCGCAACCAAATATCTCACCAAGGAAGTATTACTGGACATGAAGCATTCCTTTACTGGCCAAATGACATCAGGAACAGAAAGTTTTTGCAGCTCTTCCAAAAGGCCAGACAACCTTTAAGAAATATATTAAATATTTTCTGACTCACTGCTTAAACCTTGTTATTATCTATTATAGATCTGTGATCCATTATTTTTCATTTTGCCAGTAAGGCAAATTTATTTATGGATAAGATACAAAAGATTTTTTTACTTTCCCCCCTCTTCTTTTCTTTTTTATCCAACAGGACATTCACTGCATCCTGCAGTGGAGAGAAAGTCACAGTGGCCTCCTGAAGATGAGGGAATGTTTGTTCCCTTACCTTGGGCTGCATCTTCACTTTGGATAGGATTGGGCCCGTAATTGGTTAACAACTCTTTCCTGTACACCAATCAAAATGCTGAATCTTATTTCCTTTCAGATATAACGTAGCAGCATAACGACTCTGAATCAGTGCAGGGTTCTCTTTTAAAAATGAGAATTTCTCCCCTGAGAAACTTCTCAAAATTTGTAAGCATGGCCAAATATAGGTCATGCTAATGAAGAAGGAAGCAGGTTGCCATGGAAACTCAAATTGAATTCGTTTTTGAATTGTGATTAAGAAATGTTGAAATTAGTTAAAGTTGTAATTATTTTTATTGAGTTTTGAATGAGTTTCCAAATTCACTAATAGGTTGTTCTCAAACCTTTTAGACTGGGACCCACCAGAAGTGACGTCGTTAACCTGAAAGTGATGTCATAGCCAGAAGTGACATCATCAAGCAGGAAGTGTCATCATTGTGACAAAATCAAATGACACTGTTTGTTTGTTTGTTTGTTTGTTTGTTTGTTTGTTTGATTGATTGATTGATTGATTGATTGATTGATTGATTGACACTCCTGGAATGCAAACTGGCATTCTTGGACTGCAGCAATTGCACAGTTGCTGTTTGTCCCAGGAAGGAAGTTGTCAGTAGTGCTAAACTCCTTTCAAGGGATTATAGTATCAGGCTTAGCAGAAGGCAAACTGAGAAATTTGCCTAGGGGTTATGGCAAAGTCTAGGTCATCATCTTGCTATCTCTAGGACCAATCCTTCCATTGGTCCTGAACTAACAGTTACAGAAGCTCGCAAGAGTAAAATGTCTGGCAGAAGAAATCATCCTCAGGGCGATAAGATGAGCTGTTCTATTTCTGAACAAGCAACTGTTTGTTTCTTTCATGTATATTTCAGAGTTAAATCTGATTAGCAAGTGTTGGCTTTATGGCATTTCTAGGAAATATTGTAGCAATTTAGAAGGGTTCAAAAAGGAACAGGGCTTGTTGACAGCCGGATAGACTTGGGATACATCAGTATCGCTTGCTTGGTGAGAAAAGTTGCCAAAGAGATGAAAACAGGAGTTTTATCTTGAAGCTAAGGCAACCTTGAGCTTCCCAAAGGAGAAACTACATCCCTTTTGAACCAAACTCGTCTCTGGGATTTTGAGCATGCCATTAAATAATTCAGTGGTCCCTTCATACTTTTGCTGCACAAACATTTCATCTTCAGAAAATAAAAACATACTTCTGTGTTTACTGGAAATACGAACTTTTGAATGCATGTTTATTACACAATCTGATTTTGCAGATATAATCAGTGTGGACCATATTCAACTGTATCCCAGAAGAAGCATCCCCCAGAGCCCCCTGTATCAGTGGAGGGCCTTTCGGGGGTGTTCCTATTGGCTTTTGGGGAGTATGGAAGAAAAAGGTACTGTGCAATTATTCCAAAGAGTTTCATGGCAGCATTTCTTCCACCAACCCCACTGACCAATGGGCATTCCCCCAGAGGCTCCTCCAAGGATGCTGTCAAATGGCCATCCATGGCCCAGCACCACCACAGGTAAGCTGATGGGGGGGGCATGTATGCTCCAGGGCCTCCAATAACTTCTCTTCTTCAACAATACTATATAAATATTTGTCCTATTATCAGAAATAAGTGGCAGTGCTTATATATCAACCCACTTGATTCTTACAGCAGGATAAATAAATAAAAAACCCTAAGGCAGGCTCTCAGAGGTAGAGAGGACTTGGTGGATGAGTAGACCAGGTGCAGTGCTGACCCTGGAGTATAGCTTCTAATGTGCCCCAAAGAGTAAAACCAGGAAAAAGCAGCAAATGGTGGCACAGTTGTTGTGCAAATACCTTTTACGACTTGGCACATGTCTTGCTCCACATCTGGGCTCAGAAATAAATACTCTAGTCAAATGAAAGCACAGCCTAGGACACGGTGTTCCACTGCTCCTGTTCTCATTTTACCACTTGTTTGGGAATATCCAGAAAATAATGAATAATGTTAATGAAAATAATTACAAGTAATGCTTCTAATAAGTGGAAGCATTAGGTAGACAGATGTGATGTTTCTAGGCACCTTGAAAGATCTAGAAAGGTCAGGGGTGTCAGCCTTGCTTCATATAGTAAGTTGAATAGCATTCACGGTGCTTGCTAAGGGCTGGAAGTAATGTCCTTAAGCAGGAAGTGACATCATTAGGAGTAGGAACTCAACTAGAGAAAATTCTCCTCATTTGACAGAGGAGAAAATATGCAGGTCTTGAACATATTTTCAAGATATGGAAGGGACCAATTATCAGGCAGGCCCTCCTTTCAGCTGCACTATTTCTTCCAAAGCGTCACTTCACAGTTCAGGAGCTGAGAGGCGGTCTGTGTGGAGTGACACCTCAGCAGAAGGGGCACTGGTGAAACAACTGGGTTCTTCTTCAGCAGTGTCTCCTTCTCTCATCCCCCTTGGCCTTCCTCTTTCTCCATAGTGTCCCTTGCTTTCTGAGGCCTCCTTCCATCTCTTCCTCCCTCAGCCTCAGCAGAATCAGAGCTGCTGAAAGGGTGGCGCTGGGAAAGCCCAATGATCACATGGGCTGGATAAAGAGCTTCTGTGGGCTGTAGCTGGTGCATGTGCCTTGTGTTTTGACAACCCTGGTCTACTTGATATTCCTTCTGGATCACTCTGGAAGAGGGCATCTCTTCCAGGGAATCTCTTTCAGTAAAGGAAGTGACCTTTACTGATTGATTCAAGTCACTGCCCTGAGTATCTTGGGATTGAATCTCAAAGCAGATTCAGAGAGGCGTCTTTCCAGTTCTACCTGAAGATGTCAAGAGTCTTTGTCATGCCATGCAGGTGCTGTACCACTAAGTGACAAGCCCACTTCACAGGAAAACAGGAGGATTGTCCTGCTAAACTCAGGGCAAACCAGCCTGCAGCAACAGCCAACTAAGGGAAGTTCACTAGCAGAGGAAGGAGGACCTGACACACAGTGTTTACCCAGCACAATATATTATACTGCAGAAAGAACAGGGAATGATTTGTTCTTTTTAACTCTGATGGGTAATCTGAACCGAAAGACCCGTTCTTCATACCTCTGCTGAAAAAAAAAATATTTTACATTGGTGTACATTACATCTTATAGTAATAAATTTCATAGGTTCACGAGGAGCTCTGTACTTTCTTTTGTTTTTCATAAACCTTCACACTTTGTTTTGTTAGACAGAATAACTCTCTCTCTCTCTCTCTCTCTCTCTCTCTCTCTCTCTCTCTCTCTCCACTGCTCTTGGAATTTTACAGAGCTTTGTTATATTATTCACCCACAGTCATACACTGCACAAACCCAACCCCAAAACATAAGATTCTTGTTGAGCTCTGGGAGAAGGGGGACAGAATATGATGATGGACCAGAAGGCCCAACCAGGCCAGACTCATTACAAAACTGGAGGATGATTGCCACCCATTCCATAGGCCAAGAAAATTATTGGTTGAAGTTTTGGTGTGACCCAAGGCAACGCCAGCTTTCTCTACCCTTCCCCACACACCAGCCACTGCAGAGTCCAGCAACCCAGAGGCTCATACTTGCAGCTCTGGCATGGCCTCTTTTCCCACCTGCCAAACCTGTGTAAAATACGCAGACCCAGCAAGGACCAAGGGAGACTATAATGGAGCTGCAGGCAGGTGCGTTCATACTCCAGGACCCACCTCTCCTTCCTCGGCCAACTGCTTAAGTGGCTGGGTGGGTTGAGAAGGCAGTGCAGTGGAGGAAGAAGCTTTCCCCCTTCCTCTGTTGGAGGAAGAGGTGGGCCACTACTTCTGATTGGCAGGTGGTGGACAGAAGGGAGGCAGTGGGCAAGTGCAGGTGCAAGGCACCCCTCATCAGTTTGCCTTTCCTCCCCCAACTCACCTCTCAACTTTCAGTCCACATCATGGGTGCACCAGCCCTGGTGTGAGAGGCTAAAAATATGGGGCCCACCAACAACAGGCAGCATGGGCGGCACCTCTGTCACATTGCCCCACACTCCACCTCTTTTCACCTCCCTGAAACCACTGAAAGGCCTCCCTTATTTTTTATCCTACAAACAAAAACGGCAGGAGGGTGAATATTTCAGTCCAACACCAGGCAGAAAAACTCAGGTTGTTTTTTCTGTGTAGGGTTATGGAGGAGGCAGCGATGGAGCTCTGTTGCTGACTCCTCCTCCAGGCACCACCTTCCCAGCTGCAAATGTGGGAGGGGGGTTATCCCGATTGGCTTGCCTAGAAACAAGGTAGGAGCCTCTGGGGTACAGCTCCCATTTACAGATGAATTAACTTCATGGCAGTGGCGTCTCTACAGGGAGGGCAGAGCTCTAAGTTTTGCAAGGAGCCTTACCCTGTCATGTAAATCCCTCCTCTCCCTTGCTGCTGTAGCCAGTAAGCAATGCCAAGATGTTGCTTTTCCCTGTGAGGATTGGCTAAAACGGTGCAGGAAGGGAGTGATTTCCACTGCAAGGTAAGGCTTCTTGCAAAACTTAGAGCTCTGCCCTCCCTGTAGAGACGTCACTGCTTCATGGACACAATGGCCTTGAAGATTGGGCTACCACTGGGCCACTCAATGATTAAAAGGAGGTTTTCAGGAATAGTGGTGACTACTGCAGACACTAGCCTTTCCATTTTGCCTTGCTTTTCATTAGCATGCCTGTTATGGTGCCCTATACTTGCACACAGATTGATTCAGCCCCAGAGTAGCCCGAGACTATTGCCCTCCCCCAGCAGTCGGCAGCGTGTAGCCCAGTGGAGCCGCTTCCTGCTGCCACCTACATAGCTACGCCACTGGCCTGCATGAGGACAGAGAGAGGAGGAGGGCTTCTGAGAAGTCAGTTCTTCAAAGGGGGTGATGACCCAATTGCTGTTGTTTTATCTGCTGTCATAGCCAAGTCTCCTTGCAGGGCGAGGAAGCCAGGGCCCCAGACCCTGGTAGAACTGAAAAACAAACATAGGCATGCAGTCAGGGAGCCAGCAGTTGGGTGGGGGCTATCCAGTGTTTTGCACAGAGTGCCACATGCATGACTATATGCCTCTGGGGCATAAGTCATGGGTGGGTGCAAGGAGCTCCAAGCACTCAGGGAACAAGTCTGCTCCCAAGAGGCTTTAGTTGAGGACCTGGAGAAGCAGAGGCAGGCAGCCAAGGTCCATGGTGAGACTTCTGGGGACTTGCAGGCTTCGTCCCACCCTCAGATAGGCAGCTCCTCAGCTGCTGGGGAAAGGAGTCTCAAGGCTGGTGGACGTCAACCTGGTATGGAGGGAAGCAGTTCCCCTGTGGGGACCCCTTCTTCCAGTGATGAGCCCGCATCCAGTCGCACTACAGATGCGCCTCAGAGGGAGGGCAGTCGAGGGCTGCTTGTAGTGGGGGGATTCTATAGTCAAGAACATAGAGAGGGAGGTCTGTGATGGGTGTGAGGACCGCATGGTAACTTGCCTGCCTGGTGTGAAGATTGCGGACATCACTTCTCATTTAGATAGGCTGGTAGAGAGTGCTGGGAGGAGGTAGCTGTCGTTGTGCATGTTGGCACCAACGATGTGGACAAATGTAGCTGAGAGGTCCTGGAGGCCAAATTTAGGTTGCTAGGCAGGATGCTGAAGGCCAGGACCCCCAATGGTAGAAAGCCTCATCAAAGATAAAATCTTAAAGCACGTAGAAGAACAAGTGCTGCTGAAGGAAAGTCAGCATGGCTTCTATAAGGGTAAGTCTTGCATCACAAACCTTATAGAATTCTTTGAAAAGGTTAACCGGCATGTGGATGCTGGCGAACCTGTGGATATTATATATCTGGATTTTCAGAAAGAGTTTGTCACGGTCCTTCACCAAAGGCTACTGGTTAAACTTCATAGTCAGGGAATAAGAGGAAATGTTCTCTTATGGTTCTCTTATGGGAGCAGGAAGCAAATTGTCAATGGACAATTTTCATAATGGCGAGAGGTGAAAAGCGGAGTGCCCCAAGGATCCGTCTTGGGACCCATGCTTTTCATCTTATAAATGACCTGGAGACGGGCATTAGCAGCGAGGTAGCCAAGTTTGTGGATGACACAAAACGTTTCCGGGTGGTGAAAACCAGAAGGGATTGTGAAGAGCTCCAGAGGGATCTCTCCAAACTGGGGGAATGGGCAGCCAAATGGCAGATGCGTTTCAATGTAGACGAGTGTAAAGTGATGCACATTGGGGCAAAAAATCAAAACTTCAACTATAAGCTAATGGGTTCTGAGCTTTCGGTGACAGATCAGGAGAGAGATCTTGGAGTGCTAGTAGACAACTCAATGAATGTGTCGACCCAATGTGCGGCAGCGGTAAAGAAGGCCAATTCCCTGCTTGGGATAATCAAAAAAGGGGTTGAGAATAAAATGGCCAATATTATTATGCCACTGTACAAATTGATGGTAAGGCTACATCTTAAGTACTGTGTACAGTTTTGGTCACCACACCTTAAAAAAGATATAGGGGAACTAGAGAAGGTGTAGAAGAGAGCAACCAAAATGATTATGGGGCTGGGGCACCTCCCATATGAGGAAAGGCTACAGCGTTTGGGGCTCTTTAGCCTAGAAAAAAGGCACCTGAGGGGGGACTTGATTGAGACATACAAAATTATGCATGGGATGGATAAAGTGGATAGAGGGAAGTTCTTTTCCCTCTCTCACAACACCCAAACCAGGGGACATCCACTAAAATTGAGTGTTGGGAGAGTGAGAACAGATAAAAGGAAATACTTTTTTACCCAGAAGGTAATTAATCTGTGGAACTCCTTGTCACAGGATGTGGTGATGGTATCTGGCCTAGACGCTTTCTGGAGGAAATTTCCATCGACAGATTTCTGGAGGAAATGTCCATCGCAGGCTACAGGCCATGATGGTTAGTGCAACCTCCGTACTTTAGAGTTAGGCTACCTTGGAGTGCCAGATGCAGGGGAGTGGCAACGAGATGCATATATCTAGTTATCTTGTGTGTTCCCAGAGGCATCTGGTGGGCCGCTGCGAGATGCAAGAAGCTGGACTAGATGGGCCTTTGATCCAGTGGGGCTCTTCTTATGTTCTTAAGACTCCAAAATATGTTGCATACAAAGTCTCATATGTGTGGAAACACCTGGTGTCTGAATTGGTTCATGGAAAGAATTTTAATTGATCTATTTAAATCATTCTAGGCATCCATCTGACTACCAGGCTTCCTTTTTCACCATCCATCAGAGGGAAGTCATCACATAATAAAAACAACCTTGCTGAACTTATGTGGCAGAAACAACCACCGCAGAATTGTGAAACCCCATGTCACATTGCAAAATGGTGAGCTGGCACAGGGAAGAAAAGTTTCAAGAAGATCACAAGTGTCATTTCATACAGCATTTCTTTTAAAGGGTCCCCTTTACACATTTTCATTGCTGTCATCGATGGAAACTATGACTCTGTGTTGGAGATTCACAGGCGTTTGCGCAAAAGTTGCTTTCTTTCTCCCATTGTCAGTTTCTGTAGATCAACCCAGGCAAGAAATGAGAGTCCTGTGTTTTGTTTTTAACCTAAAAACGGTCTCTGGGGACTCCCATTTTACTCAGAGCAGTGGCGCTGGGGAAGTGGAGTTCAATCCTTTCCCTCAAACTATATTGACTAGGGACTTCAGCACCTAGGACACCAATCTGACTAGGAAAGAGGGGAGGGACTTCTCTCAGGTCTTCTGATCACCCTCTCCACTGTCACCATTGTGTTCTGGACACCAGCCAGGACTGGCAAAGTTGAGAAGGCATACAGCGCAATTCTAACTTGGAGTTAGGCCGGCGGAGTTAGGCCAGCAAAGTTTGGCCGGCACAAGAAAAGTGTGTTTAGACTACTCTCGGAGTCAGGGAGGGTGGCACATGTCTGTGTGCTGGCCTTTCTGACTTGGAGGGTGCTCCAAACATACTTTTCAGTGTCCCTTGTGCAGAGGTGGATCTACAGGGAGGGCAAAGCTCTAAGTGTTGCAAGAAGCCTTACCCTGTCATGTAAATCCCTCCTCTCCCTTGCTGCTGTAGCCAGTAAGCAACACCAAGATGTTGCTTTTCCCTGTGAGGATTGGCTAAAACAGTGCAGGAGAGGAGTGATTTCCACTGCAAGGTAAAGCTTCTTGCAAAACTTAGAGCTTTGCCCTCCCTTAGATCTGCCTCTGCCCTTGTGCTGGCCAAACTTTGCTGGCCTAACTGTGCCAGCTTAACTCCAGATTAGGATTGCGCTCCTAGGGGAGTGGGGCAGTTAGGTCTTCTAGCTCAGGTTATGATCTGAGTCAGAGAAGAACTCAGAGGGATGATGGCTTTGAAACAAGATCAAGCATTCATTAGAAGCTGGACATATTTGTATCCCAAACCTGCCATACTGAGTTCTGAAGCAGCACCTCCAGTCCTAACACCATGATTGTTAGCGTTGGGATTGTTAGCGTTGGGCAGCGTTGGGTTTGGTGGGTCACAGCAGCAGTTCCCAAACCTGCCAGTTGAAAACATTTAGGAACTACTGCTCAAGAGTTTCAGACGCCAGGTTAAAACCCAGAACTTTCAGAAAGCCTTGTGGCTACATTGATTCTGTTTATATGGGTCAGCCTTTGTTGTGTGGCTTGCTGGTATTAATTACCATTCTGACTTCCTGCCGGCAAGAGATTTTTGTAGTTCATGATGGTTCTTTCTGTCCTGTTGTTTAATTAATTTTTATTGATTTTCGTACACTCGGATACTTGGTTGCTTTGACTTATCAGCCACTTTGACTTATCCTTGATAAACTAAAGCAGGAAGCAAACTTTGAAAGTAAAATAAGAATAATACAATGAATGACATGTGTGTGTGTGTGTGTGTGTAGCTCAGAGCTTTGAAATGTTCTACAGATAACAAATAAAAGGAAGTGTGATCTGCCAATGAAAATTCCTAGAAGGTTAGAGCAAATTAGCAGAGGTAGCAGACAGTTCCTTATATTGACTCATGGGTGACCATATCTCTTTCTTGGGTATCATGGATATGAGCCAATCACCAGTCTCTGTTTTGATGCTCTTCTCATTCACTATATCGCTTCACAGAAAAGGCCATCACAGGTTACAAGCCATGATAGGTATGTGCAACCTCCTCATTATAGAAGTAAGCTACCTCTGAATGCCGGATGCAGGGGAGTGGCAACAAGATGCAAGTATCTTGTTGTCTTCTGTGCTCCCTGAAGCATCTGGTGGGCCACTGTGAGATACAGGAAGCTGGACTAGATGGGCCCTTGGCCTGATCCAGTGGGGCTCTTTTTATGTTCTTATTTCTGGCTGTCCCATCTACATCTATTCTTGAACCTTTACAGATTTCAAATAATACTTTAAGGATGCATCTCATTATATTTCCTCTTCCTGGGTATATGTAGAAAGCTTTTAAAGCTGTTCCTCCTAAGGCCGTCTTTAATCCTGTCTACCACCATACCTCCCTACAACATCACTCACATTTCTTGCTTTCTTTCCTTCAATTTTAAAATACTTTTAGGGAATAGATCAAGTAGTGATCAGCTATGACATCTGAAATAATTCTACTCTAATCCTGCTTACTTCCCTCTACAGTTTTACACCATTTAGAGCCCAGCCCTAACCTGGGCTATAGGCAATGATGGATTGTGCAACCTCCTTACAAAGGTGGAGGGCTACTGGTACCGGGTGCAAGGGAGTGGCAATGGGATCCAACCATCTTGTTGTCTCATGTGCTCCCTGGGGCACCTGGTGGGCCGCTGTGAGATACAGGAAGCTGGACTAGATGGGCCTTTGGTCTGATCCAGCAGGGCTCTTCTTATGCTCTTATGTTCTTATGAGGTGGCTGGAGAGCAATTCGGAGTAAGGGGATATTTATTCTCTTACCCCGAGTAATGCCCCAGACACCCCAGGGGACTACTCAGACCTGTACCAGCAACATTGCTGGCATAACTTCAAGCAGCCCAGTGTAATGCTGGGCTGGCCAGGAGGTCGCAAAGGCTGGTCCCACCCTTCTCCCAGGCCTGGTCGGCCCACTGGCCCTCCCCCCCATTGACTGGTCTGGATGGTGCCCTTAGAATCATAACTGGGCAAGAGGCACTTTTTCTAGAGTCATTGTCCCTCTTCACCCTGGCACTGTGTCTTTTCTAGTGACTGTTGCTGGTGGTGTTTTGCATTTTTGTGTTTAGATTGTGAATCCTTTGGGGGCAGGGAGCCATTTTAACATTATTATTATTATTATTATTATTATTATTATTATTATTATTATTATTATTATTATTATTATTAATGTGTTGCATAATGACGTTCTGGCAAATGACTGACCACATATATGACAGTGGTCCAGCCATTCTCACCAGGCTAGGTTCCTTCTTTCCTTCCTTGCTGGCTCAACTGGCTAATTGGCACTTTGCGTACTTTCCGTTCACACTTTTGCTCCTTAGCTGCCTTTTTCCTGCTTTCCCGGACCTTCAAGGCATTCTGGGGAGTGACATGGCTGCCATTTGCGGTTGTCCCGGAAACAACAGATGCTCCTAATAACAGGGTTTGCAAATGTATCCCTGTCATGAAGTGGCGCATGCCTCTATTATTGTAAACCACCTTGAGGGCTTTATATTAAAATGATTTAGGGCGCAATCCTAACCAACTTTCCAGCACATAGATGTGCCAATGGGGCATGTGCTGCATCCTGCAGTTGGGGGCAGTCACAGAGTCCTCCTCAAGGTAAGGAAATGTTTGTTCCCTTACCTTGGAGCTACATTCCCCTTACCCCGGTGCTGGAAAGCTAGTTAGGATTTCGCCCTTACAGGTGTATTTGCATTTTTTCCAAATAATTCACTGAAGGTCTACAAGAATTCATTCAGGGCACTATCCTAACCTGGAATTAGACCTGCACAGTTAGGCCAGCACAAGGGACACCATAAAGTATGTTTAGACCAGTCTCGGAGAGGCCAGAACACTGACATGCGCCATCCTTCCTAACTCTGAAAGTGGTCAAAACTTTGTGCCAGCCAAACTTTGCTGGCCTAACTGTGCCGGCCTAACTCCAGGTTAGGATTACGCCCTCAACGTGATGCAGAAAACAAGCATTTGTACTCCTCAAACTGAAATCAGCGAAATCAGCGAAATCAGCAAAAAAGAGTTACTACTGAACATTGTTTAAAAGTCAAAGAACTGCATGTTAGAATTAGAAAGTGAATGAATTGTCAGAGGTGTGTCAATGCCCACAGTGTCACTTGTAAGGCTGGGGTCAGGCTAGCAGTCTGGCTGGCTGGCATCTGAGATAAAGCAGTGGGCAGACCCACAATGCCTATTACACAACTGAAACGATGGCAGACTTCCCTGACCTCGTTGATGCCCTCAGTGAGATGAGAGTATCTATCCGGCACTGCAGACTAGAAAACAGCCTTCCAAGTGTACTCTCAAGCTTCCAATAGCTGAGCTCCTACTTGGCCCTTTTCCCTCTTGTATTCTGGGGATTTTCCATGCAAATATGAAATGTGGGTCATGACATAATTCATTTCAGTGTGATGCGCTCACGGATCTCATTTGTTTTCATTATGCCCTTAATGTGCAGTTTTTGAGTTTCCCCTTTGGTAACCCCAATTAGACCTGGGAATTAAGTTCAAAAATTCATAGAGGAAGACTCCAAAAGTTCAGAGTTTTTTTCCCCTAAGGGAGAAAAAAAAATACACCATTGCAGTAATCCAAGTATTTGCAACAGAGGGGGGAAAAAAGAACATGTTGTCTCCTGCAAGTTATGTTACACAATGGATGAACCAAGTCACCAGATTTTTATTTTTCATTTTTCCATGATCTCAGAAACATTTAGAAACTTTAGAAACATTTGGGATAATAATGCTATTTTACTAGATAATGGCAAAATCATTTTTTCTAAGTATATTTGTTATATGGTGCAGGTCTTGTCTCTTTGAAGGGTAGTGTTACATGGGGTCTAGTATATCTTTTGATAAAGTAATGCAAATGGTTCAAGATGTATCCACAATATTACAGGTTTTGCAGGGGGAAAAACGTTTTATTTTTATCCTGCAATGTTCAGCCCACACAGGGACTCCCACAGGAACAGTACTGTATAGTACATATTAACTGAACTGTGTTGTGCTGTCCAGGGGCGGACCTAGTCAAAATGGCGCCCGAGGCACCCAATAGAAGTGCGCCCCCATGGGAGCCCAGGTCTACCCACCAGAAGCAGCCCTGGGTAGACCTGGGCTCCACGGAGCCCAGGTCTACCCATTGGGACAAGCCAGTGGTAGACCTGGACTCCCTCAAGGGAGCCCAGGTCTACCCATTAGAAACGACTGCAGGTAGACCTGGGCTCCCTTGAGGGAGCCCAGGTCTACTTGTGGCTGGTCCCAATGGGTAGACCTGGGCTCCGGAGCCCAGGTCTACCCGTGCAATGTTGCGGGGGCCACTGGCGCCCCCTAGACGGTCCCAAGATGGCGCCCAGGGCTCATGCCCCCCTGCCCCCCTAGATCCGCCACTGGTGCTGTCATATTTTGACCATATTTTGACCATATTCACAAGACCAACAGAATGCTTGCAGTCTGGGTTTGTGCAAACCATGTGACAGACCACGGTAAGGAGATTTTTTTTCAGAGTGAGGCCGCAGCAGCAGACCTGAGGGGGGCATCGGCTGGTGTTCCCAGCTCTGCGGCCTCATGAGCACAATGAATTGTGCTGTATTTGGTTACCCTGTCTGTAAGAAGTATGCCATGAGAACACAGAGTGAGATGGAAGTTGTGCAGCAGACAAAAATCTCTGTAGGGCAAACTATGGCATTTGCACCTGCAAATCTAGCCCCTAGTCAGGGCCGGCTTTAAGCCAATGTGACCAATGTTGTCACATTCAGAGTGCCCAGATTTCCCTTTATCCCAGGACATGGCCTACATTTCAACAGTCCATCCTGGGTAAATTTCAATAGGTCCTGCATTTCAAGACAGACTGGGAGTGCCATCGTCAAGACGGGCTGCTTCTTTCCTTCGATGGGTTGCATTTTGAAGGACAAGACACCCCAAAATGAGTGTTTTAGCTTTTTTTTTTGTAACATCCAACATTTTTCTTGAGTGTGCAATCCTAACCTGGAGTTAGGCCAGCACAGTTAGGCCAGCAAAGTTTGGCTGGCACAAAGGCCACCATAAAGCGTGTTTGGACCACTCTCGGAGTCAGGGAGGATGTTTATGGCCTCTCTGACTTCGAGAGTGGTCCAAGCATACTTTATGGTGTCTCTTATGCCAGCTAAACTTTGCTAGCCTAACTTGTGCTGGCCTAACTCCAGGTTAGGCTTGCATTCTGAATGTCCTACATTTCGAGGTTCTGTGTCTTCCTTTGTGGTAATGACATCTGGTTACCCTGGTCACATTGAGCCCCGCACTTTGGGTGCCCCCACAACAGCGCAGCGAGTATATTGCCTGCTGCTGCAGTTGGGAGCTCTATGGGCTGTAAGTCAGTGGGGCGAGCAGAGCAACTTTACCTTGGGCCCTCCCACCTGCCTCTGTCTCCCAACTGCCCAAAATGGGCCTCCTGGAAGCACTTGGCAGTAACTATTTCCAGTTTCCACCAGGATGGATTTGATTTAAATCAAGTCGATTTAAATCACAAATTAAATCACTAGTTAAAAAGGTTTGATTTAAATCAACTCAATTTAAATCATAATTTTTAAAGAGTGAGTGTCATCTCTGTCCCGCAGCGGCTCCTCCTCTGACCCGCTGTTGACTCACCAACAGTCCCATTCACTTTACTGGGATGGCTGGTGATGCGGCAGTGAGACAACAAGGTGAGGGACGTGGCGGGAGCAGGTGAGTGGATGCCCACTAACAGGCACTGCCATGATGGATCTGAAATGGCAGGTGCTCTTTAAATGTAAGGACTCGTTCTTGCTGGTAGTTAGAATCTTTAATATTATTATTTGCAAACAAAATGAGGGTTTCCAATTTAGAATAATAAGCTGTCAGGTTAGTAAAACAGTGATATCAGAACCGATTTTAGGTTAATAGGTTAATCACATATAGCTGGAGAACTACTCAAATTCTTTTATTTAATTAAAATCAATCAATCAATCAATCAAAAAGTATTTATATACCGCTTTTCAACATGAAGTTCACAAAGCGGTTTACAGGCAAATAAAGTTAAATGACAATATTATATTACATATTCTTGTATTTGCTTAATCATGTTTTGTTCTATGATTTATCTCATGGTTACTGTGAAACTGTGTGAATGCATCAATGCAGTGCATGTTATCTCAGCTTGCAGGGCTTGGATGGATTAAATGAGTTTACCCAAAATGTAAATATTGCAGAATATACAGCTTCATGCTACATAACTAAGCTCCGTTTCATGCTGAATAAACTAAATTATTAATGTATCTTGAATAGAAAACTATCTTCAGATAGATTTTTACTCCAAAAGCATTTTATTAAAATGAATTTGATAAAAATAAAAAAATCCGATTTAAATTAAAAAATCCAATTTTTTTTTAAATCATCGAATTTTATCCACCCTGGTTTCCACCAACTATTTCCAGATGCCACGCTTTGTGTGTAGTACCTCAAGCGCTCTTCTTGGTGAGTGGGGAGCGCCGGAGAGAGGGAATTCCCTGCCTCGGGCCCCACTCCTCCTGGAGCCAGCCCTGCCCCTAGTATGCCCCTTCCTCCAGCTAGCAGAGTGAACCCACACCACCCTCTGCGCTGTGGTCTCACACAACATAGCTGCAATGCACTCAGATCTGCTGCTCTCTCTGTTTCCATTGTGTGTGTCAATGCAATGTAGGTATTGAATACCCACTATGTACTCAGTCCCAAGCAGCTGACAGTGTTAACATCTCATGTGCCAGACATAGACTGAAGGGACTGGGAGAAGGAAAGGAACTGTGGATTTTTTAACCTTCCCTGTAACTACCAGAAGCAGAATGAATTATGCCAAGAAGTCAAGGAATGCAAATGTTCTTAATTTGCATAATGTATGCGGTCTGCCGAGCGCAGCTTTTCTCAGTGCAATGTTTTCATGGCCACCTCCACATAGCAATGCATGTTCTGAGGCAGTGGCATCCCTCTCTCTCCCTATATCCTTGTTTTGTTGTTCAGCGAAGTGCCTGAGGAGGGCTGGGTGGCAACAGAGGTGCAGCTCATAATTAATCCGCCTACCTCTCACCTTTCACCTAGAAACACTTTCACTTTTGCCTCATCAGGGTGGCTGATGGATTCTTGGTGCACCTTATTCTGCTGCAGGCTTAATAAGAAACAGTGAGGAACAAAGGGCGGCTTGATCCTTCCGCTTTCACGGGCTTATCTCTGTGTACCGAGGAATTGCAAGAGCCTTTCAGAAGGTAGTGCTTTAAAAGCAGTCGCTAGAAAACCACAGGAATTCCTGCCACCGTTTGTTTCGCCCATTAAAAGCTGGTGGTCAAGTGATCAATCTAGAATTTTCACTTACATGCACAGTCTGTGGTCAATACTGACGATGCCCTGTGCCCTGTAAACCATCCCTGCTTCATAAACATGGTAACAGGCAGCCCAACATGGTGTGAGTGACGCTGTAGTCTGCGTGGCTGCTGGAGGTCTCTGTGGGCTGCTGGAGGTCTCATGTAACATTAGTCTGTCATCCCCATGCCCAAGGATAAGCCCCAGCAGCTGCAATGAGGCAGCTCAGAACTGGCTACATAATTCATACTGTCCATGTTGCCTCATGTCAGCAAATTGGGCCCAGGAAGGGGGTTAGGATACAGTATGCGCTGCTGCCACCAATCCTGCCCCCTCCTGGCATCGATCTGCCAACCACCACCCCAATGACACCCTCCCTCTGTCCAATTACACTCCTCCCAACTATCCCCCCCCTGTTCTGCCTTTGTGCTGTTCAACATAGATCTTACCTTCCACAGCACATGCTACTCCAGCAACTGCTATGCTGTCACAAAGAGACATTACTTTTGTGATGGCAAGCACTGGTGCAACATGTATTGTGGTGGTTTACAAGCTGCTTGGATTGTGCCGTAAGTAGAGGTGGGTGAAAATGGTTTTATTTTTCATGGATTTCAGTGTTTTTCAAAGTTATAACTTATATAACTTTCAAAGTTATAACTTGTAAGTTTTCAAACTTATAAAAATAGACCCTTGGCATAAAAACAGAGCTTCTTTCACTTCTGTTTTTATTCCAAGGGTCTATTTTTATAAGTTATAAGTTATAATGATAAATTATAATCACTTTAAAAGTGTACTACTTGGTGATATAGGTGGTATAGTGTTAACGGCTGCAGCTACCTGCATGTAGATGTGTTAGAGCAGTGTTATAACCAGCGGCGTCATTCACCCGGTACGCTGGGCGGGACTTACCTTTGAGCAGCAGTCCACCCGTTGCGTCACGCAGCGTTCCGCAACGGGCAGACTGCCGCTCAAAGGTAAGTCCCGCCCAGTGTACCAGGTGAATGACGCCGCTGGTTATAACTGTAGGTTGGGACCCACTTGGTGGGTCATGGCTGGATGTCTGGTGGGTCATGAAAAGCTGGGAGCAGCCATCTTGGAAGCTGCAGACCTCACTCTTGCTATACTCGTGTTATGAGTGTTCACAGTCTGAATTTTCTAGTAAGGGTTTTTGTTTGTTTTTTAATTGTTTTCAGTTCAGTGCTTTTACATAAGATTTTGTCCTAATCTTGCTTTCTGTCAGGGATGTTTCATGGTTGTGCAATTGCTGCAATCCAACAGTGCCAGTTTGCATTCTAGGAGTGTCATTTGATTACGTTACGTTGTCGGCACTTCCTGCTTGATGATGTCACTTCTTGCTATGGCATCACCTCCAGGTTAATGACATCACTTCCGGTGGGTCCCAACATGAGTGCCATTCTAAAAAGAGGGTCCTGGTCTAAAGTGGATTTAAGCCAATTGGGCCAATTCCTCCTAACTGAGCCCCATGCCTAAGGGTGCCCCACGCTAGAGCAAAAATAAAAATAATAGTTTCACTAAGAGCCCAATCTTATCCATGTCTACACAGAAGTAAATCCCATTATAGTCAATGGGGCTTGTTCCCAGATAAGTGTGGTTAGGATTGCAGCCTTAGGGCCAAATCCTATCCAATTTTCCAGCCCTGATGTAGCCATCCCAATGGGGTGTGTGCTGCATTCTATGGTAGGGGGACAGTCATGGAGGCCTCTTCAAGGTAAGGGAACATTTGTTCCCTTACCTTGTTGCTGCATTGCGGTTGCATCAGTGTTGGAAAGCTGGATAAGAAAGTTGGGCCCTTAATCATTTCACAATCACTAAAACAAATGGTTTTGTAACTATTTGCTTTTCAAAGATAATATACACTTTGCGTGTGTTTACTTGTAGGCTTACATGTATGTAATTTTATATTAAAATCTGCTTAAATCCCATTTGGTCCATTAACTCACGTGCACTTTGTAAGCTCACATTTTAATTGCTTTTCCATTCCACCATAGCGAGATAAGGTCTACCATAAACTGTATTTACCTCTCTAAGATTCTGCAGACCTTGGCTGTGATCCTGGGGCTCAGCAAAAAATGTTTCCAGTTGGGCCACACAGCAACCCTGAACCCGGAACCATCTGCATGCAAGGCAGGTGTGCTACCCCTGAGCCATGGCCTTTGGCCAAGCAGGCATGTTGTGCCAGATAACATATCACAGTGAAAATATTGATCCAGAGTAATCGAGCCATTCTGAAGGTTTCTTGACACTCCCCAGAGTACATGGTTCTTAAAAGAACAAGTCAGGGATCAAAAGTGGCTGGAAACAATGCGCTGTAACTTGCAATCTTAGACATGGATTGCTCCTCCTAGAAAGGGAGCTGCCTTTGGCTTCTCATTAGTGAAGGGAGGGCACAATTCTGCAGGTGTTTCGAGGTACCAGCTCTCGCTCTTTTGGAATTTGTCATAGCTAATGTCCATCAGGTTTAGTGGCACCTGTGAGATGGATGAAAATTGTGCATCAGCTGCATAGAGAAGGTTGCTTTCTACTGAGGCAGACCCTCGCAGTGGCGTTTCTACAGGGATGGCAAAGCTCTAAGTCTTGCAAGAAGCCTGACCTTGCAGTGGAAAGCACTCCTCTCCTGCACCGTTTTAGCCAATCCTCACAGGGAACAGCAACATCTTGGCGTTGCTTACTGGCTATAGCAGCAAGGGAGAGGAGGGATTTACATGACAGGGTAAGGCTTCTTGCAACACTTAGAGCTTTGCCATCCCTTTAGAAACGCCTCTGGACCCTCGTTTAGAATAGTCTACACTAGTGGTTCTCAAACTAGTGAGTTGTGACCCACCAGCCAGGGAAGCACTTGCCCATGTCCCTTTAAGGGGTGGGGGGAGGGGAAAGGCAGCAATGCGATCCCAGGATCGCAATGGTGGGGGCATTTTTATCTACTTTCCTCTGCAAGTTCCAGCCTCCAGGGGGGTGTGGGGAGCCCCATAGATGCCTCTGCAGGGTTCCCTAAGCCTCCTAACAGTAAAAAAAAATTGAACTACTTCTAGTTTTCAATCAGAAACAGTAAGCGGTTTTCAATGTTTGGTTTTTTTTTTTTTTTAACTTTTCAGGAGGCTTGGGAAGCCCAGCAAAGGCATATGCAGGGCTCCCTAGGTGTCTCCCCCTCCTTGGAGGCTGGCAATGGCAGAAATAAGTAGGAAAAACCCCTCCCCCTCCCACAACAATTCTGGGGAATGCATTGCTGCCATAGTCCCTCCCCCGCACTCACAGTGCTCCCAGTTCTGTTGTAGGAGTTTGGGAAGCTCAGGTCTACATTGCCTGGCATCTCCCCTCCATGTTTTCTGACAGTGGTCTTTCCCAGTGCTGGAGATACCAGAGATTGAATTGGGTATCATGTAAAGTATGTGTTCATCCACTGACCTATACCCACACACCCCTTTGCAGATCTCCATTGCTGCATCGCTGAGACTCTCTTGAATGGTCTTTCCCATGTTCCAGGGCACATGTTCACTTTGGACATCAATGGTCATCAGCATGACCTTTCCATTTCCATCCTCAATTGGCCATGGACCCCTCTCACTTGAGAGATGCACACTAAGGAGGAAGAGTAGAGGGACATTCAGCCTGGAAGGCTCCAAGATACACACAGCTACTTCTGACTGGGTCACTCCTGCCAAGGTGGATCCAAGCCAAGTTCTAGTTGGATGCCCCAATATAGAGCATTCCACCAGCCCAGATGAGTAGCACCTGAAAGTCCTTCACATCTGCCAAATAGCAATGTGATCATGAGCTAATGCCTGCAAAGCAATTGTGCTGCCTGCCAGAGATGGGAGGGAAAGGGTGGAGAAGGAGAGAAAGCAATCACCGAAATGGTTTCGACCCCCTCCTTTATGCTGTCATATATTCAGTGACATTTGGACCACCTATTATCTTCCATTCCCAATTACCCAGATTCACTCATTGTTCTCCCGTTCTTTTATAGCTCTGTGTAAACACCTTCCTCTTCACCTGAACTACCAATTAGCCACGTTTCTACTATTGTCTGAATTTCTTGTCATCCAAATGTTTGGTTGTTCCTCAAATCATTTAAACACATGTTTTTTTAAAAAAATAAAATAAATAAATCCTGAGGCACCTTAAAGTCTAATACATTTAATTCAGGCTAAGCTTTCATGGACTACAGCCTTGTGTATGAGAGATTATGCACCAATAGATTAGTTTTTAAGTGGTGCAGTTTTATTTTTTCTGCAAACAGACTGAAGAAGGGAAGCTCTTCTATCCCTCTAGAACAGTGGTCAGGGAACAGGGGTAAATTACCCCAAATGGGGTAAAAATGAAATTCCTGGGGGTAATGGATGGTCGTGCTGCCGAGACACAGCCGGGCATGCATATGAATCCTGCCAGTCGCTGGCTGGCTGGCTTTGTTTTGTTTTGTTTGTTTTGCTCCGCCCTTTACAACTTCATATTTACATAGCATTAATTAAGCTCATTAAATAATCAAATAAAAAGCAATGGGTTCCAATATGTAATTTTTTTTCTTTTGTTCGGGGGGGGGGGAACGTTGGCGTATCCAAATATATTTTGGGGTAAAAGGTAAAAAAGTTCCCTGACCCCTGCTCTAGAAGAAGTAATGCAATAATGATGGGTTATTAATTTTCCCTAGAAGAAAGATGGGGCACTTCCAGATTGACCTCTTAAGGTATCCGCCCATTGTTAGTTTCTTAGCTGCAGGAACATATGGAATTGCAGTGTTTCTTTCCCATAGCAATAGATAGAGCTTATTTTGGGACACAGCAGACAATCCTATCCGGCCCGGTGCAGGCAGTAAGGACTTACCGCTGGTGCCAGTGTTGTGGAAGTGCTGTCAGCTTCTTCTACCGCCAGTGGTAAGGCCTTATTGTCGGCCCAGCACCAGACCCAGCGCCTGGAGGCACAGCCAGGAACCAACAGGCAGTACGTTTCACTGCCACCAGTAGTGAGCTCCTATCAGGGCGGGGGAGGGCATGGAGAGGGTGGAACTGGGCAAGAGGAAGGGCAGAGAGGGGTTGGGGTTGGTGGAGGCCTCCTCAGCCAGATCCTAACATCCATGTTGGGTGTGGCCTGACGGGGGGGGGGGGGGCTTCAAGTCTGCACTGGTAAAATAGCTAGTGTAGACTTGAGGAGACCCATAGGCAGGCCTGCGCCCTTACCCAGGAGAAGGGGACAAATGTTCACCTGAGGTGGCTCCAGTGGCTGTGTGGTGCCCATAGGATGTGGCAATAGCCATTTTGCTATGGCACCTAGGCAGCTTAGGATTGGGGTGCAATTTCCCCCTCACTCCTTCCCATTTCTTTTCTGTTCTGCTGTATCAGGGCACACATCTCAAGATGAAACACTATTGCTAACTGATGGCCCAATTCTAACCAACTTTCCAGTGCTGGTGCAGCTGCAGTGCAGCCCCTTGATAAGGGAACCAACATCCTCTTACCTTGAGGGGGCTTCCATGACTGAATCTTCCACTGCAGAATGCAGCACACGCCCCATTGGCACAGCTGCATCAGTGCTGGAAAGTTGGATAGGATTGGGCCCAAAGTCCACTTGTACAGTCATTGGACACAGAGAGAAAGAACCTCTGTTCACCCCAAAGTAAGATTTTCTTTTTTCTGCATTACTAGTAGTTAGGTGCGTACCTGGGCAAAACCGCGCCCAGGGCACGCAACGTCATGACGTCACGACGTCGTGACGTCATGACATTTGGCGGGCTCGGCAGCCCAGGATGGGAACCGCCGGTGCGCGTCCTGGCTCGGGGCGTGTGTTGGCGGCTTCCTTCCCCGGGCTGCTGCTCGAGTGCTTAAAGCGCCCCAGCAGCAGCCCGGGACGGGAGCTGCCGGCACACGTCCCAGCTTGGGGTGCGCGGCGGCAGCTTCTTTCCCCGGGCTGCCGCTGGAGTGCTTAAAGCACCCCAGCGGCAGGCCGGGACACCGCCAAGGCGCCTTGGGGCACGGGGGCCCACAAATTTGCAGGCGGGGGCGGGGCGCCATGCCAATGGCGCCCCCCACCTTATGGCGCCCCAGGGCTCGTGCCCTGTGGCGCCATACCCTCAATACGCCTCTGCTAGTAGTACAATCTTATACCTGTCCGTTCAGAAGAATGTCCCACTGAATGTCTCGTTCTGTGTGACTTGATCACAGGAAAGTGTGTATGAGGCTGCAGTCTAAGTGTGACAACTTAAGTGCAGTGAAAATACAGGTCGACAATCGATGGATATTGTGTGACATCCCCACCCAATAAGGAGCAAACAGTGACTGCTAATTCTGGATTAAGCACCCTGCCTGGAAGTGCCCATAATTTGATAGTGGATTCTTGACTGGGCTAGCATCCAGGAGATCTGGGATCGATTTCTGGCACCTTTTGAGATATAATATACGTTGCTTAATCTATCCTGTCTCGTTTTGTGTGTCCGGAAAGCAGAGATAATTTTTCTGCCCTATTTCACAGAGGTGTTTTGAGGACAATGTAGAAGTTATGAATTACTCAGGCACTTTAGCAATAAAGGCAACTTAAGCAGTTAGGAAATGACTTCCTCAACACTGGTGCAACCTTTGTCAACTAAGGCATGCAGCTTTCATGTGCTGGAAAGTGGAGTGCGCTTTGGAGGGAAAAGGACTTCAGTCCCTAAGGATGTTGACCTGGCACCTTTGGTTGGTGCTAAGTTCACCCAGTTTGTAACTACGTGGAACTAGAAAAATAGTTCTGCTTAGATAGGTATATGAAGTTATTTGATATGTGCACACCTTTGAGGAGGCTGATGCCTACCAGAGTAGGCTAAATCCATTATTTGCACTATGTAGCACTAAATCAATTATGTAGCACTAAATCAATTACTTGATCACTTTCTAAGTGTTATTTAATATTTTTCCCTTTGGTCTTTGCTGTCTATGTCAGGCTCTGCAGGCCACACAATATGAATCAGGGTGCAATCCTAACCTGGAGTTAGGCCTGCACATAGGCCAGCGAAGTTTGGCCGGCACAAGGGTCACCATAAAGTGCGTTTGGACCACTCTCTGAGTCAGGAAGGATGGCGCATGTCTGTGTGCTGGCCTCCCTGACTCTGAGAGTGGTGCAAACATGCTTTACAATGGCCGTTGTGCTGGCCAAACTTTGCTGGCCTAACTGTGCCAGCCTAACTCCAGTTAGGATTGCGCCCTCAGTTACATAGCTTTCACTGTTTACTCAACCCACCAAGGTGTGGATTGTCTTACATATCTTTGCTTGTGTTCTGGAATGGACTTTTTTCACCAAAAGCGTAGGTGAGGACACAGTTCACAAAGAGTCCAGTCTGGAGTCCTACCCTTTGTAAGAGAGGAGGATGACCATGCCTGGTAGCACACTGCATGGCCAACACATGCTTTCTCTGCATGCTCCCTGGGAGCCTTGATACTTTCTCAAAAGGAATGGTGCTATGTCATAAGACTGCTCCATAGAATAAAATTATGTAACCCTGCTAACTGGGCAAGAGTGGTGTTCCTCTCATATTTAGCCGGGGGAGAGTAATTGTCCCTCTTCACCCCTGTGCAGTGTCTTTTGTAATGGCTGTTGCTGGTGGCGTACTGCCTTTTTTTTTTAGATTGTGAGCCCTTTTGGGACAGGGAGCCATTTAACTTTATTATTATTATTATTATTATTATTATTATTATTATTATTATTATTATTATTATTATTATTATTA